>PNEQ01093167.1:0-40215 GCA_003012365.1 Medauroidea extradentata | reverse complement strand
CAAGGGCGTGCGGCCACAGCAAACACTTGGCCTGGAACTAATGTTCATAGCATGTGCCTTGCTGGCTTGCAGCTGCCGTAACCTTGCGCAAGGGCGTGCGGCCACAGCAAACACTTGGCCTGGAACTATTGTTCATAGCATGTGCCTTGCTGGCTTGCAGCTGCCGTAGCCTTGTCCAAGGGCGTGCGGCCACAGCAAACACTTGGCTTGGAACTAATTTTCGTAGCATGTGCCTTGCTGGCTTGCAGTTGCCGTAGCCTTGTCCAAGGGCGTGCGGCCACAGCAAACACTTGGACTGGAACTAATGTTCATAGCATGTGCCTTGCTGGCTTGCAGCTGCCGTAACCTTGCGCAAGGGCGTGCGGCCACAGCAAACACTTGGCCTGGAACTAATGTTCATAGCATGTGCCTTGCTGGCTTGCAGCTGCCGTAGCCTTGTCCAAGGGCATGCGGCCACAGCAAACACTTGGCCTGGAACTAATGTTCATAGCATGTGCCTTGCTGGCTTGCAGCTGCCGTAACCTTGTCCAAGGGCATGCGGCCACAGCAAACACTTGGCCTGGAACTAATGTTCGTAGCATGTGCTTTGCTGGCTTGCAGCTGCCGTAACCTTGTCCAAGGGCGTGCGGCCACGTCGGACACTTAGCTTTGAACTAAAGTTCGCGGCGGTTACTGTTTTTACATGTGTGGCGTCGCAAAATTTATATCCAAACTGAGTGTGAACATGTCATCACGTGTTTTGCTTCGTTGTGTGCTTTTACGGTGCCAATGATACAGCCAACAGCTGTCGCGAACAATAATTCCGTATACTTTAGTTCCGAGCCAAATCAAGCTGGGCAGAATACCGGGAAAACAACGCCTGGCCAGGTGACGTGTGCAGCCGGGAGCCAGCCTGCTGGCACGTGGCACGTGGCACAAGCAGTACTGTTACTAGACAATGTCATATTGCACTCAGCTTCGTATTATCCGTTTATTTTCGCTTGGCGGGAACGTCGCTACTTCGTAATATATTAACGAACATTCGTATTAAGCGTAGATATTAGCATGATTTTGAATAGGCTGTGTCAGGGGGAATTGACAAAGCACAATATTAACGGGAAGTGTGTATTAACCTTGATTTTATTAACGATGTTTCACTGTATACACATTCTTTGAAACCTAATTTACATGGTCTTCTCCTTTAATGAAACCCTCTTGCACCCCTGTGATAGTCAATCTAAGGCGAGTGACTTATGCCTTCCTACTTTATTTATGTGAAGATTCATCTTCTCTGTGCTATCATTACTAGGGCTGTTCCTGTTGGCTTACTCGGTAGTCACTCACTGGGTCACGATTAGCTCTAACTCGAGAAGGATTCCCCAACACTCATGCTCTATATCTTAATATCCTTCTCGAGACTTATGTTGCTCTAAAGCAATTACGCAACCAGTATAAACTCAATAGCCGCAGGGGAGTGCGTCAATGTTTTCTTGGTGCTAAACGTGGGTCTTCGATCATTTTCTGTTGTTCCAGCATTGGGCCAAATCTTTTCCTGTCACCCCAACGCAGGGCCAGAATACCTCAGCATTTTATATAGAGCCATCTAGCCGAAATCCACGATTTAAACCCTGAGCACCCTTTGTTTGTCCAGTAGTTTTCGAAGTCAACCTCAAACTTCGTAGCGCCCAAATTTTTCTTCTCCCAATCGTAATCACCATATGGGATCAGACCAAAATCTCCACTTGATCTGTGTCTTCAGATCTTACCCCAGGCCGATAGCCCTACCTTGCTTTATTTTTCTTGGGAAGACTCTACCCTAAGTTTGTCCAGAATCTCTTTTAGTAATGCCATCCAATACAGGAACCTTGCAAGCCTGCGCTCACAGCCAGAGCCGTGGCAAGATATTCCAGGAGGCCGCTACCAGTTAGATGTCAAGCAGAACTTCTACTAGGCTCTATTCCAGAAGGACGACACCAGTACCAGAACCATCCAGGCTCCCACTCTCCAGATGGGACTCTGGCAAGAACCATCTCCAGGTCCTGTCCAGCTGGGCCTTAACCAGACCATTAATGGGTCCTCCTCCGGCAGGACCTCTGCCCCACCTCGCCTGAGATCATCAGCCCCTACTCCATGTTGGCTCGCATCCACAGCCATCACTATGGTGGGCTAACTCAGCACCAGGGCTTCAGCCCTACCTTCCAGATGGAACCTTCTTCGAGGCCCATCTCCAGGTCTCAACCTTATGGGACCACACCAGAGCCATTCCGGCTCTCTCGCCAGCATCTTCGCTATTGAAGGACCCCAGCAGCACCCTACTCAGAGGGGCATGCAACTGGTGTACTGGCCCTCCTCACCTGCCCACGCACGGATGTCAGGACAGCCATGGGAGGCCAGACGCCTACTACTACCGCATCCTACTCCAGAGGGATGTACCCAGGGAGACCTCTCTCCCTCAGCTGGTTCCCGCTCAGATGAGCCGACCAGTCGCCATCAGCTCCCATCTCCCAGCCAGGACAGCTGGAGATTTGGCGAGTGACCTACTCCAGGCTTCAGCCGAGCCTAACCATGATGCCAGCAGCCAGCCGATGTTGCTAAGGTGAGCCAGGAGGCCACCATAGCCCAACCAGGAAGCTTGGCCCACTTCGCCTGTGTCTCAGGCACATACCAGGCAGATGCCCAACCACATTGCCAGAGTTAGTGGAGGAATTCAAAGGACCAGCCTCCTTATCCAGCAGCAGAGAAGACACCAGGGACCACCATGGAGACTCATTCCTCTCCAAACCCTTCAAGAACCAACGATGTCATCACTAGGGTGAGTGAAATGCCAGCCCAGACCAATGATAAAAAGAGACTCAGAACCATGATATATATAAAGTGATAATTTCTTTGTAAAATACTTTTCTTAACCATTTGTCTTTTCGATGTAAAGTTAGTTGGGCAAAATAAAGTGTTTGTTGCCTGGACACGCCCAACGTCTTGTAACCTTTCTCTTCTTAGCTTAGTCCATAACAGCTAAGTTTGTTAACTGCTAAAAATCAGGTTCTCGCTTTTCCGCGGCAGAGGGGAATTAACGCATGTCAGTTGCGTCAAGCTGTAAAATCGTTAACCATTGAATATATAGAGGTATAGGAGTCGCACGGGATACGATTTATTCTACACTGTTCCTTGGCCGGAATTCGGCTAGTTAGCTCCTCCGCTAGGATGCGCTACGATCGCCGCCACCCCTCTCCCCCCTTGTCTAGTACCGTCTTTTCCCTTTCCCCTAGCTCATGCCGACCCTCCCCTCGTCCAGACCTAACTCGTCTTCCCCCCACCACAGCCGTGCAAGCTATCACAATTCACCACCCTTCTCATGTCTCCTTCCTTTGCAAAACCATATTTGGTCAGCAGCCAGTTCCTCACTACTCGAAAGGGACGAAACAAATTCAGTATGTACCAATACCGGTTACGTGCGCCAAAGGTTACCTTAGTGTAAGCCTCTACGTGTGTATACACAATTTCAAAGTTGCTCTAAACATTTAAATCATACTTAATCTTATATGCCGTACACTATATATATATATATATGTATATATGTATATATATATGTATGTATATATATATATATATATGTGTATGTATATATATATATATATATACATACACACACACACCACAATAAACGAAAGAACCAGAGACAGTGACACACAAATTTTAAACAAGGATAAATTTGAACATATTTGATAATTAAATATAATACATTATGTGTATTTAGTAGTTTATAGTTTTCTGAACCTTGCATCAAGAGCGAAGGATTATTTATTACATTGATTCCCCACACACAAATCTCATAAATAAGTATGTAATTTATAGCAACATTCAAACCCAGCAAGGTAAACCAGTGGCAGAACTCAGCGATTTGCATTGAAAGAACCCTGGTTCTCATACCAACAAGACCATTCTATTTTAAGTTTTCCACAGTTTTCTGAAATCCTGTGTAGGTGAATGCCTGCATTATGCCTTAAGTTCACTCCCCAATCAAGATTGTACGAATTGAATATTGAATGCCTCCATCACTTCCTTACTTCAAGATTTTACGAATTGAATATTGAATGCCTCCATCACTTCCTTACTCTTCCTTCAAGAACAAAATAATATAAATTATTTATTACACTAAATCCAGATATCCCCACATTACTTCAAGAAAATCTCTATGGATTTCCTACAATAAAAAAAAATTAGAATAACAAATAAATTTAGTAAAATTTATACTCAATATGTGCCTATGGTATAATAACTGTTGTGTAACAAATCATGAGTATTCATTCATTAGAATAATGTATTTATCACACTATCTATGACTAAGTTCTAACCAAAAATAATTTTCCAAATCAGACAGTCATACTATTACATAAGAAAAAAAACAATAATGTAACAAAACAAATACGCGCATCAAAAACTTTCGTTACACTAAATCATGATATACTTACACAAAAACTAAGCAATCGTGAGTAGGTGGATTATTAAAGATGGTTTGAACAACTACTAGAAGAGTGAAAATTCACATAAATTATCAACATAGTATTTTTTCTTCAGTAGAATGCACAATAAATAGACAAAGAACAATTGTATTATTCATCTTCGTAAATCATTATTTAGCAATGCAAGTCACTGCAACGTAAAATATAATGTAACAGGCAGTAGTGCTGTACATACAGACAAGATTGCAGAAAAGAAAGTAAATTAAACTAAAATGAACCATCTAGTAAAGCTCACGAATCAAGTTGCATTTAAATATTATAGTAAGAATCAAAGTAAGCTACTTGCAGTTATACATTTTAACAAATATATGCTGTAACATAATCAGTATAAGAACTAGATGTGTATTTTGAAATATTATAATAAATGACAATGTAGTTGAAATAATCAAGTTGAACATTAACATATCAGTACGTTGCATTTTCACAGAAATTTCTTTTACTCCAAGCAGTAAAATTTATTAACATTAAAATAGTTCAGGATGTATATCAATATCTGAATCAGACCCACGTTAAGCAGAAAAACAATTTAAAATGTATATAAAACATTTCCAAACGTACTGTAAACCTCTTTTTAAAGGTTTTATTGTCCCAGTCCATTGGATCTGATACTACTGTGTACGCTAAACGAGTGGAAGTAAACTTCTATTCCATTCTACTAATATTTATGTTATTTTTTATTGTAATATGACGTATATTTATGCTTTTAGAGCTATATCGAACACAAACTGTACGTAAAACTAAAAACGAGGAACCTGCACGGTTTATTTTCTGGTAATACCTACTGTTATTTAACATTTTATGTTTAAGATGTTCCTTCGCGTCACTGTTTTTTCGTTTTGAATCCCGAACTTGTCTCGACATCAATTTCACTTGGTAATAATGCAAATTACATCGTATCAGAGTCCGCAGCATACGTTCCTGTCGTGTGCCCTACATATGTTGAACCATGTAGAAAAATAAGTATTTGTTTGTTGTTTGATACGCGCCTCTGTTAGTGAAGATACTTTCTTTCGAATCAAAATGTTTCATAGCAATTCGAGAATACTTGTAACTAGAAGCTGGTAATGTCTCTGAGCACGTTTGATACTGCTTTTAGATGAATTCTGCATTCAGACGACGACCTTTGTTGCCACAAACGTAATTTCAGTAGTAAGATGATACCTTATCTTCTGATTGGTGTTGCTGTGGTCAGTCAGCTCGCTGTAACAGTTTGGGCAGATGGATGTATCTAAGCATCTTTTTACATTATATCCAGAAAAATAGTACACTGTACAATCTTGGATTGTTTATGTTTCCTCCGTTGTTTCAGAATGTACGTACAGTAGCCATACAAAAAAGGAGTACTTAACTACGTATTTAGTACCAACACTTTGCTTGCAGGTGACTAGAATATAACAGTTATTAAGTTAACGTTTTTACTTTTAGTGCACATAATAATCAATAAAATTACTGTTTAAATCTAAAACTCAAATTTTGTATGAAACTATTTTAACCCCAATGAGGTGCAGAGGCTTATTTGAATGGCTTTTGATAGTTTAGGCCTAAGACAGCAGATTATCCATGACCTGACCGGAAGCCCTCTGAATACAAATAGTGACACGTTTAATCAAACCTGTTTCTGCTTCTAAAACTAAGTGGAACAAAATCATTAAGGGCGTTCGGTAGGAAAAAACCGTAATTTCATATTTGTATGAAATAGTGGCGCTGCTCCATACTTACCCCTCACCAGACCTCGATGTTAGGCGCTGAACAAAACCTCTCACCCACAAATACTCTCTCAGCTGCAACAGTAAATCAGCTACATGTATTTTTTTTCGTCTTCTTTCGCTGAAAATGCGCTCAGTTTCATACTAAGATGCAATGTGCACTCTCGACGTTTAGCTCTCAGCATTGGTTTTCTTGGAGCAATGTCACTCTGCTGTTATTTTGCATGTTTATTGAAAACGTCGCCATTTAGCCTACTAATCCTGCAGGCATTTTCGTATTAGACGTCTTGCTTGTATGACACATATCCCCACTTTTTTTTCTGGCACGTTTTAGTCTTCAATTGGTTTGATATCGCAATGTTTTGTGTTGGAGCACAAGGAGTACACTTACGAGGGAGAGCAAAATAATCTTGTGACTTTCATATACCATTTTTGAACTGGTTTGGTTTAAAATGATCTGCATAAATTACGTAGTAGGTTAGGGAAGTATCTGGAACCTTAGAAGTTTATCTTTTCCACTCTTTAAAACCCACTCCAGGCATCTAAAAATATTTTTAAAAATCTAACGATCCTACAGTTCTATATTTACAATTTCGTATTTATATTTCACATCTTTTCGAATTACTGAAAAATCAATAAACTTCTATGCACGAGAATTCAGAGATCAAGTTGTTAGTGAATGATGAGTCAGTGGAATGTTACACGAGTAGTATTCCTGGGATACATGTTTTACTTTAAATAAACCTAAGCCACAAATATCAACTGTAGGATTATACTGAGTTCAATGAAGTTTTATTAACAGTTCATCCATAAATTTTTACATATTTCTGTATGCAGTTTCAACAGAGCGTACGTTTTCGTAGGCAACATTACTTTTTAAAACCAAACTGCACCACATGTAATGAATTAATATTTTGATTTTAAATTTAGGCATACTCGAATCGATTGTAAATTCGCAGCATTATTCGGTGCAAACAACTCATTGCTAAATGGTTCGTATGTGTGCTTATGTAAAATTGCAATTTAGCAAGTCATGTTAGTCATACCTTTGTGTTATATATTACCTTGGTGCTTGATTGAAATAATATAATTTATTATTAATATTAATAGGGTTGTGAGTTAGAATTTTGTGAATTCGGTGAATGCACTGCAGAGTACTGGAGAGGAAACATCGTACTTGTAGGGAACCAGGATACATAGAATACATAGAAATACCTCTGAAAATTGCAGAATTTAATTGCCATTTAAATAAAAACATGAAAACTAAAGATGCTATTCCCTACAAACTTGGAGCAATGAATTACCAAAATTACTATCTCCCAACCAGTTACAAAGTACGTTACGAAGTTCACAAATAACTTAAAATATAAAACTTCTGTGTCTGAATTTACTTCACGTTGTATAGACTTATGCTCGGCCAAAGTAATTTAATATTTTAGCTCAGTCAGTAGAGTTGAGATAGATCTCAGACCTCTGGTTAGGCTCGGCATTTGGCTACGTTAAAGAAAAATGTTTAGAAATTAGTTGCTCAGTTCCAAATCAAAAGTTTTCTGTTGAAATTTGGTAAGAGGTTATTAGGATATTAAAGCAGAGTCAAACTTAATTGATGATCTATACAATTTCTGTTCACTTAAAAAAAAGTTGTGGGCTAGAAAAAAAAACTATGCCGCCTTACGTAGATTCCATGTTGGCTTGAAGTTCACCAAAAACTTAGCTCGATTTTAATACAATTTAGCCACTTCTTTAGTCGGCGAACATAATAAATTGTTTTCAACAAGCCCTAAACCCACTCCCTTGAGTTTTCTAAGCTTGCGACGGCGGCAGGATAAGTTGACTTTCCCACACGGAAAAAAGCCTACCGCTACGTCTATCTGCTTCGGGAGTCAAAATTAGAACGAACGAACCTTTGCTAATAGCGTCGGTTCTAGCCCTAGTCTTACAGAAAGTACCTAAAATTCCTTCCAACTTGGAGAAAGTACTTAAGTAGTACAGGATCTGATCCCTAGATCTAAGTCATAAAAACCTTCTGCGTATACAATTACACAGAGAATTGAATCAAAACATAGAAATTATGACACTAATATTACTTTAAACTAAATTTTAACATCAATTGTCATCAAATTAGAAATGTTCATCAACTAAAATAATTAAATTAAAATACAAGAAATAATCATAAATAAACAATCAATAAAAATAAATAAATAAATATCTGATTCCATTACAGATGGCCCCACCTGCTATTGAACTAGGGGTATTAAGCTAATATACCTGGGAGATAGCACATTTGTATAACTAAAATTACAAGTATTACTAAATCAAATAAAATACATTTGAAAAGAAATTAGACATGCACAGTCAATCAATAGAGCAAAACAAAAGGTACACATTAAGATATTCCAATGAATCGGTTCAGTATCATTTGATAGTTTTATATGTAGAAAGTTCATTTTCCTGAAATCAGAACATGAAGTGTCACAAAATAGTTTACGTTGAAAATGGATAGCTTTCTCCCTGAAAGTTTATATCCCCGCAAAGTTCGAATACCCCACCAGTGAACTCAGTTGGCGACACTGGAGGTGAACAGCAGGTGTGCTTCACAAGCACGCTCAGGTTGCCGGCACTGTTGCACAGTGACGTCGACAGTCACTCGTTGCTCACTTCCCAGCATTCAGTACGATGGAAGTAGTATTGAGTGGTGGTGCGTGTATGTTACGTGTTTCTCGTTGAACAGGTATTTAACACTTACACACACAAGTCACACTGCTCATAGCCATTATAAATGTAGCCTAAACCTCTACTGACGTAAATAAACGTGTATCATAGCTGATTATTTTAAAGTGTTCAAAATAATACTGTAGAGTTTGTTATGTAACGGTCATCAACATGGCGTTGCCGTAAGTGTTTATAATTAAAACTGAGCTTAAAGCACAAGCAATTTGATTAGAGTTTGTGAATTTAAAAAAATTCGCACAAGTTACCAGTTCATGATGTATACTTGTTGTCACTCGTAGATCTCGCCGCCCGCTGTAACTTCATCCTTGAAATGCCCGTAGGTCTTCTCAGTTTTGAGTGAAACTGTAACATACTTTGCACTCGCCGAGAGAGAGGTTTTTGGTAGTCGAGCTATCATTGTGTACTACCTAATTCACTCTTTAAATTTCAGATTCGGCAGAACCTAACGACAGTAATGGGTGTGGCGGGTGGTGAGAAAAATCTAATTTTCCTTACGACAATCTTGGACGTGTACGCAATGATTTAACCTAGTAACAAAATAGACGTTAACAATACTAAAATGACTCACACGTAATTCATAGTTCATGAAGACAAATAGACATAAAATAATAATAACGTACTCAAATTAACAATAATATATATATATATAGTTCAACAATGTAAATTCTGATAACATTCATGTTCTCATAATGAAACTATACACATAGAGTAGATTAACAAGCTATTCAACAAATCAATAGATAACAATGATACACGAAAAATAAACAAATATTTACACAACCAAGATGAAAATACAGCTCAGCTCAAGCAAGTGTTCAAGATACGAAGTTTAAAGAAGATACCATCATTTCCAAAAATCAATAAAATTAAATCCCATCATCAAATAAAATTGGGTAACCTTGAACTGTAAGTAGAAAATTATCTAGCAAGTAAGCAACCATAAGAAACATTATTTTCATGTACACCCTTTCTCTACAACTTTCAGTGACCCTTAATTATTAAGATACCCTTTCTTTCAGGATAGGTAGATCAGCTAATTTATGTGTCGGTCGTAGTTATACTTGGTTCATTCCCAGTCTAGTAGGTAGGCAACAAATAAATTTCTTTGCAGTAACTTGCGTGGCAAACTAAGCGATAGCGTTCGTAGTTACGGTGAGTTTTAAAATCGAGGAAAATGTATACGGCCATATGAACATCATTGTAATAATAATCTTCAGCTCTGCGGTGGCCTTTGACTTCACTCGTCAGGCGAATAATCAATACATTCAATAACTATAAGCGAATGCTTCCCAAAAGCATCAGCTTAGGCTGTCCACAAATATAACTTCTTACACGAATGTAACTCCTCGTAATCTTCAACAAAACAACAATCAAACAATACATTATAGAACGCATAAACTTGCTGTTATCTTCAGCATAAAAAAAATATCCCTTATCATCTTGTTTCAAAACATAGGTGCTGACTGGTCTATTAGATTAAAATTGTTACCAACTATTAACTTGAAGTTGTGATTTCCCTCTGGGGATGCACATAAGGACGTAGCTGTGTAATATTGTATCTACCTACTGTATTTCCTTTGGGTGTAGCTAACTCATAACAGTTGCTCTGAATGATGTCCTTTATGAAATAGGGTCCATCGAAGATCAGGAATAATTTCTTGGTTACTTGATCTAGTAGAGAACTGGTAGGGTAGGTGCGTCGTAGTACCATGTCTCCAAATTGAAAACTTGCTCTTTTTGCTAACTTTCTGGGATTTTCTTCTGCTCTCGGCAGCTGTCACTATCTTACTTTTGACTAAATTCTGTACTTCTTCTCTCAGCTTGACTGGGTCAGCTTGAGGTAGCTGTACCTTCAACTGTGGCAGAATGTTGTTAAAGTTCAGTGCCTCAGCGTAGCGATTAATAAGGACTTCATAGGGAGCAAAATTTGTCGTAATATGTATGCTGATGGCGAGAGCTGGCCACTTCAATAGCACTGGTAGGTTGGTTATATACAAAGCCGGCAACTCCAGGGTCAAGTGGTGAATTTCTGGCAAAATAACTCTGGCTATGAGTAGACTTGGGTGTCACTAAACTGTTGGCACTACTGATTGGAGGGTTAGTGGTGTACTGATTGGCTTGGTTGGTCACAGCGCTTGTTGACAAGTGATTTAGCTGCGCTGCTGGTTGCCAAAGAAAGTTGACATTTCTAGGTGGTGAAGGTGGTTTTGACTCGGTCGGAGCACTCGGTGACATTACATACAGTGTCCCACTTTCGTCTAGGTAGGCGTTAGGCTTCGGACCATGGTTCTGATGTTGGTCGTTTCGCCTCCTATCTCTGTTCTGATGTTGGTCAATAGAACGCCCCCTCCTGTAATCAGGTTGGTAACGGTGTTGGCCCCAACCTTGGTTATGGCGACCTCCACGCCGTCTGTTATATTGTGACCTGCCTGCGTAGTTTCCTTGTTGGACAAGGGTATTGACTCTAGGCTGTCTGTAATTGTGCTGTTGGTCTGATGGTTCTTAATGGAAGTTTGTCTGACGATGAAAATTGTTCTGGTTGCGACTAGACTGCTGATCTTGCCTGGTGTTAGTGGACTGATATAAGAGCTGGTGAAAGTGTTGGTTGACTGGCCTTTCACCAGCACTACGTTGGTAGTTGGACCTTTGTCTCTCTGACTGGTCGATTTTCAGAAATTGGTGCCTGAAGTCGCTCAGGTTTATAAACGGCCGATCGGCCCACCTATCCTGGTATTTCAATGGCAATTGTGAGACCAGTATGTCTGCAAACTCCTCGTCACTCATTGGCACTGTGAGATGGCGAGTATGCTCAAACATTTTGCCGGAAGTGTTGTTCGAGTGTCTTGGTTTTGCGTGGGTCAAATGTTTCTTGATGTAGGCGTGCCTTTTTGCTTCCCTGTTTCTTGGTACTCCAAAAGTGTCGCAAAAATTCAGACCGGAATTCCTCGAGTGTGTGAAAGTTCTCTTTATTCAGCTCCCACCAATAGTGAGCTGTGTTTCGGAAACTATTACTGAGGCACCTGAACTTGTCCTCAATTCCGAGTGAAAAATAAGAGAAATACTCCTCCATTTTCTTTGAATGCGTCATGGGGTTTTCATTGGAGAAGCCAGAAAATGTGGGTAGGTTTTCTGCCCACTGCTTAGACGGATGGTATAGCAAATTTGTAGGCGTGTGCATGGTGTAGCAGTTTGTGTAGACGTCAGGCTGTTTGTTTACGTCCGCGCTGGAGTTAGATGATTGTTGCATGCAGCTTGCGGTGTTTGTAGCTGTTTGCGGCGGTAGAGTGCGCACGGAATTGTAGGTAGCATCAATCATGGCGACGCGCTGTCCCTTCTCGATGTCGGCTAACCTCTTCTCCAACTCGACGATTTTAGCATCCGGAACAGTTTCGCTAACGACAGGTGTTTGTGTTTCTATGCGTGCTGCACACTCCTCCAATCTAGCGTTTGTGTTAGTAGCATTAATCTGTAATTGCTCCAAGCAACGAGACATATTTGTGTTGTTGTTCTCCACAGCGAACAAACTGTCTCCTAATCTGCTAATTTCAACGCTTGATGTGCTCGCGTGTATTTGAATACTTTCTGTTTTTGCCTCGATGTCATGTAGCTGTGCAGTAATTTCCACTACCTGAGATGCAGTTTCGCTCTGGCCGATTCTGATGTCGTTAATCTAGCGATTCAAAGTGGTGATGTGCTGTTCCAGTGTGTTTACGTCAGTACGCTATTGCTCAACATTGCTGTGTAGCTGTGTAACTCGCGTATCGATTTGCTCAAATTTGCTGGTTATTTCAGCAGTCAACTGTGTTTTTACGGTGTTGATTTCTGCAGTGATTTCCGCAGTGTTGGACGCGACCTTGTCCTGTAGCTGTAAAATATTAGCTGCCACCTCATGTTTCATTTGCGTAACTTGTGTTTTGTTGGATGCGACTTTTGTTTTTAATTTTAAAATCAAACGAGTTAGGCTTGCTAACATGTCATTACTGTCCGTGTGGGTTGTGGTATTAGGGTCAATTACTTGGGTGCTGGTTACTTTAACGGCCACGTTTGCTGTGGGTGCGCCTTGGATAAGTATCGTATTAGCATTTTCACTCTCTGAAACGTCTTCATCTCCGCCTAAGTCAGGCGCAGCTGCGTTCGTGACTGCGTCTACTGTGCAGGCTTCGATGGCGTCACCTGGCTCCATTACCTCTTGAAACGCATCACTTACGTTTATTTGTGCTGCCCCACCAGAATTTTGTTCACTCTCGAAATTTGTACTTTCAGAATTATTTTCCTCCTATGGTATATTAGTTAGACTTTTTGAAACGTGTCTATCCTGCCTGTAGTCAACTGACTCTGTGCGACGCAGAAAATAGCCTTTCTCAGAATCAGACCCCATTTAAGCAATGAAAAAAAAAATTACGCGACAAACTCAATAAAATTTGTCAAATAGAAATAACCCTGCCAGATCGTAGCCCTGCGGTTGGGCTAGCCACTTTCCTCTGTGGTATATATAAGTAGTGTAAATATTACCTTGGTGCTTGATTGAAATAATATAATTTATTATTAATATTAATAGGGTTGTGAGTTAGAATTTTGTGAATTCGGTGAATGCACTGCAGAGTACTGGAGAGGAAACATTGTACTTGTAGGGAACCAGGATACATAGAATACATAGAATACATAGAAATACCTCTGAAAATTGCAGAATTTAATTGCCATTTAAATAAAAACATGAAAACTAAAGATGCTATTCCCTACAAACTTGGAGCAATGAATTACCAAAATTACTGTCTCCCAACCAGTTACAAAGTACGTTACGAAGTTCACAAATAACTTAAAATATAAAACTTCTGTGTCTGAATTTACTTCACGTTGTATAGACTTATGCTCGGCCAAAGTAATTTAATATTTTAGCTCAGTCAGTAGAGTTGAGATAGATCTCAGACCTCTGGTTAGGCTCGGCATTTGGCTACGTTAAAGAAAAATGTTTAGAAATTAGTTGCTCAGTTCCAAATCAAAAGTTTTCTGTTGAAATTTGGTAAGAGGTTATTAGGATATTAAAGCAGAGTCAAACTTAATTGATGATCTATACAATTTCTGTTCACTTAAAAAAAAAGTTGTGGGCTAGAAAAAAAAAACTACGCCGCCTTACGTAGATTCCATGTTGGCTTGAAGTTCACCAAAAACTTAGTTCGATTTTAATACAATTTAGCCACTTCTTTAGTCGGCGAACATAATAAGTTGTTTTCAACAAACCCTAAACCCACTCCCTTGGGTTTCCTAAGCTTACAACGGCGGCAGGAAAAGCTGACTTTCCCACACGGGAAAAAGCCTACCGCTACGTCTATCTGCTTCGTGAGTCAAAATTAGAAGAACAAACCTTTGCTAATAGCGTCGGTTCTAGCCCTAGTCTTACAGAAAGTACCTAAAATTCCTTCCAACTTGGAGAAAGTACTTAAGTAGTACAGGATCTGATCCCTAGATCTAAGTCATAAAAACCTTCTGCGTATACAATTACACAGAGAATTGAATCAAAACATAGAAATTATGACACTTTAATATTACTTTAAACTAAATTTTAACATCAATCGTCATCAAATTAGAGATGTTCATCAACTAAAATAATTAAATTAAAATACAAGAAATAATCATAAATAAATAATCAATAAAAATAAATAAATAAATAAATATATGTGATTCCATTACACCTTGTGTGAGAACTATCCAAATATTTGTGATAACAAAGCAACTGAGTTAATGAAACCAGATTTAGTATTTTAAAGTAAAATTAATTAATGCATGTTTTAAGTAATTTTATGAACTTATATTTTATTTTATCTTAGAAATATATTTTGTTGTACATTATTTTGCAGCTCAAAATCCTTTTATTTGTCTCCCATACGGTCTTAGAAGTATACGTTTGAAGCTGGACACTTGCCTAAAAGTTAGTACTGTATTTCTGACCACTCATGAAATTCCTAATATTTTCGTTAAATGCGGAGCATCAACAATGGTTTATTCGTTCATTTTTGTTCATATGAAAAACACATAAGCATAAGTAATTTATAAAAAATTTATAATAATTTACGAAAATTGACACTCAAACTCAAAGGGCTAAAATTTTTCATTTTGAGTTCGTTTATGGATATGAGTAGCATCATACCAGACTAGTTAATTTCTCCTGAAAATTAGTGTCATTCTGTATATTGGTGTTATACGTACTCATGTCGTATTTATTTCAGTTAAATTAGGCACTTCCGCAACTCGCAAAGTAAAGGAAAAATACTGAAAATGCCACAGCCTTACGACTGATGATATACATTGTAGGATAAAAAAAACTTAAAATGAGAAATCTTATAGAACCCTTAAAACACCCAGATACTTACATTTGTTACTAATTTTCTTACAAGTAAATTTCACAAGTTCCATTACTAAGTGGCCTGTGGAGGTAGTATATTTGTCTTGCAGAACATATTCATGCCGTTACTTTAGAAAACAAAGTTGCCAACATAGACCTACCAAATAAAAGGAATTGATTACATAATGAAGCAAAAGTTGAATATTAAATTAAATATCAATATGCCATTATGGAAGAAGCTTTTAAATTAATTAGTGAATTTCATGTTCACAAAGAGAAATTAATACAGAATCCCCCCCACCCCTTTTAAAAAAAAAACTGGAAATTAAGTTTCAACCCATTAAATTTTAGAGGTCCATCGAACTAGAAATTTGATAGCTTAGCATTCCTGAAGTGCACTTAAAATACTACATTCAACTACATTCAATTATTTAAAAGATATCTGTCTAACTATCCATATTACAAATTTCTGTCGGTAGAAATTTATGCCATTGAATTTACACATTTTCCTCGTGGTGGTTGAAATATTTTGGCCCACTAGTATAAACTCAATGTAATGTTTCAATTGTTAATATTTACAATTAAGTGATATTTGTATGCGTGTGAACTAAAAGGGACCAAAAGGCTTCACGGTGAAACAAAACATTAATTTGTTTGTACAAATGTTGCTCGCATTAGAACAACCTCTATACAAACATTTTTAACTTACATAGTAACTCACATTTCTTCAACACAAGAAATTAATAACTAAAGCCAACGCATTGGACAACTAAACAAGACATCTATTTGCTGTCTAGGACAAGTGATGAGCAGTGTTCAAGGCCAGTGACCGGTTCTGTTGGGAGGTGGAGACACATCGCTAAGAGGAGGGGGTATCTTGTACCTGCTTCTGTAGGGGTGGAAAGAGTAGTTGTCAGACTGTCCGCTAGGTTTGCTCTATGTCAGCACTCAAGCGACGGTGGCGATTGCGGCGGGCGAGCTTAACACTTCACTTTCCTCTCGGAAAACCGTGTAGATATTTTAACCTGGGCGTGCGACTTCTATACCTCTATATATTCAACACTTTAACGCTCACCCCAATTTTTTATACTTGCTATCTTAACCTTAAAGTCTTAGCGTGTGTGCCCGCGCATTGGGATTACCGTGTTGCCGTTAATTTTAGCTTGTAAGGTTGTTAAGTCACAGACTTTACTTGTAAACCCATAATTACTTACGTTAATATATTCCAGTGTTTATCCAATGTGTATTTTCATTGTATAATTGTATCATGCAACTTGGTTAACCTTCCACGAGTGTCTGTTTACAAATACGGCCGAGCGCCAAACAAGTATTACCAATCCTGTGCACGGACTTTGTAAAGTCCATTCACAAATGAATACGGGAAAATACACACGTAATTGTATATATTGTATCTGTTCCTTGTGCTTTGAAATGTATTTAATATTCATTTAAAAGTTCTCGTACCTTACTTTTAGTGTTTAACGGCAACACACGTATTATTTATTCCAGTCGGGATATTTATTTTGTGCGGCAGAGTAGTTTTGACCGGAGGGAGTAATTTTAGTGTGTGAGGGTGGCACACATGTAGCAGTAGACAGTCATGAGCTCTCGTCGGCCATTTTGCGTCGCCCACCTAACGGTACTTTCAGCCCTTCTGGCCAGTATAAAGGGGGGCAACCTGCCCCAGTTCTTCAGTCGTCAGGGACTCTGCCTAACCGCCGGGTCATCCTGGCACTCCTGAGCGGTCAATGTCCGTGAGATGCCGCTCACTCCCTACCGATCTGTTGGTTGACGTCCGCAAGGTGCCAACAGATTACCCTAACCCAACCTACCTTCCTAACTCACACGCTGGGGTTGAAGTCAGCAAGGTGCCCCAGCCCCACACAACAGTCCGTCACAGAGGGTTGATGTCCGCAAGGTGCCCTCTGTGATACCTTTCCTCAAATTTGTCTGATGGCGAATCCTTCACTCCTACCAAAACTTCTTGTCACCATTCCTTCCTGAGTGTCGGGACGACTCTAAGGAGAAGCCAAAGCCCATGTGACTAGTTGTTAATCCACAGACGTGGCTATGTAACTGAGTTTAACTTCGTAGTGCGGATATACTCAGTCTTTTAGAAGTTACATTAACGATTTCAAGTTTCTCAGAATCAAGGAGTTGATTACCATACAGCTTTACCAGTATGAACTTTGTCAGTTATTTGAGAGGGGCCCACAGCGCCATAGTTGAGTCGTTAGCAGTACAAGAGTTGGAAGTTATGTAGATGTTATAGCTCTCCTCGGGGTCAAAGAGTGGATTGCCAAGCACTCACTGCCACTAGCAAGGTCTCAGTTCTCATTCTTGTTACAGTATGTGCCATGTTTAGTATCTCATGTTGAAATGGCCCGAAGCGCCTAGTCTGGTATTGAAGAGTATGTCTTGTAGTACCTCTTGTTGAAACGGCCCGAAGCGCCTAGTCTAGTATTGTAGAGTATGTCTTGTAGTATCTCAAGTTGAAATGGCCCGCAGCGCCTTGTCTAGTTCCTATGTCTCATTGTAGCTTAAGCCTTTGTATCTCATGTTGCAAACTTTATTGTATCTTGTATCGAACCATTGTGGAGCTTTGTATAAAATTGGTACAGACCCAAACCTTGATCATCAATCCTGTGTACTATGTCCATACAGATGTATAACGTATATCAAGTGTCATGTGCTGTTGTGAATATACATATTCTTTGAAAACTAATTTACATGGTCTTCTCCTTTAATGAAACCTACTTGCACACCTGTGATAGTCAATCTAAGGCGAGTGAATGCCTTTCCCACTTTATTTATGTGAAGATTCACCTTCTCTGTGCTATCATTACTAGGGCTGTTCCTGTTGGCTTACTCGGTAGTCACTCAATGGGTCAAGATTAGCTCTAACTGGAGAAGTATTCCCCAACACTCATGCTCTATATCTTAATATCCTTATCAAGACTTATATTGCTCTAAAGCAATTACGCAACCAGTATAAACCCTATAGCCGCAGAGAAGCGCGTCAATCCGGCAAGTTCCGTGTGGTAAAATATTGCTAGCGAGGTGCGTGACGTGCGAGTAAAGATGCAATGCAGCAGGCCGACCTCTCACTTCTTTATCTTTCGTCCCTCTTCGCCCTGCAAGCCAAGCACGCACGTGTGTCGTAAACAAACAGTTCGGTGTGGTGCTTGTGAAATGACTGTAAGTACGGGTTACAATGACACATAAACGGAAAATTATTTTGTTCTGGTTTGTGCAAAGAATTCAGGGTTGCAAAACAAATTGTTCCGGACATTTAAAAGAAAAATTAAAAATCATTGCTTTGCATTGAGATGTAGAAAAATTGGTGAGAGGGTTTTACGCCCCTTTAACAAAAAGGTTTTCAAGAGCAGATGCGGGTGGTGAAAGAAGAACACAACATCCTTGCCCGAGCCGGGATTCAAAGCCAAGGCCTCTCGCACAGTACACAGATGCCGGACTACGCTATGGAGGACGGCGTGATGTAGAAAAAATCTTGACTTAGTCGAGTTTGATTGGTTAAAAAAGAGGGTGGGAGGGGCCTAAGGGAAATTTGCCCCGGGCCTCACATTCTCGCGTTTGAATAAAAAATAAAAGATAAAAGAGTTATTAGTTAAGATGAATGAAGTTCCTAACAAACCTTGACGGTTGCTGTGAAATGTATTTTAAAGTGTAAGTGCTAATAGACGTCAATGATGTCCATTGCCAAGGTGAGAGCTATGACAGCGCAACCAACATGTCAGAGAAGTTTGAAAGCTTACAAGCGCATAGTATCATCACTACCACAAAAAAAGAGAGGGGAGAGGCTCAGGTTTACGTTGCACCGGGCCTCAATAGATATTCAAATGAAGTGACCCTGGGAAAAACTATTTCTCGTAGAAACATTTGAAATGATTGAATGATACTAATCTGGAGCAGACGGTAAACAGATGGTACATTCGGTAGAGATCACGAGTAGTTGTGAGAGGTGAAGAACTGCAAGACACAGCTGGAAACAAAGCACATTTAACTAAGCATAACAGTAATTTAGACAGTGTTCCAATACATTGCAAGTCATGGTCTTAAATGCACTGTTTTTAACATTTTTGTGCCTTGCTTTTGGTTGTTTTTACTACCATTAACTCTGTAGAACATGATTAAAATTTTATTGCTTTATAATATGACAATTTGTGTAAGAATAAGGTTGTAGATTACGCACTCTATGATGCAATTTACATACATAAAATTAAATTTTAAAATTCGTAGTGTTAAAATGTGTTTACATATCACTGTAAAGTGACCGAGAAGAATGGTTAATTACAGTACCGTTTTTATACATGTATACGAGGAAAATTATTATTGTACCTTCGTAACTTTGTAGGAGGGTAGAGTAACTATCAGGCTAGCAGCTGGCTGCTGCCTCTACGCTGTGACATACGGACGTAAGGTAATTATCAATGTAAACATCTTGTGTGATATGCGTGTGGTCACGTGCCGGGTTTGTATTGCATGAGACTGTACCGGTTGACTTTGACTACTTCCGCTCGCAACCTCCCTAGCTTATCTCCAACGATCATTTCTTATCTCTCTCACACATGTACGCACATTGGCTGTTGCCAGCCAGACGAGAACTTTTATGTGATAGAAGGGTGCCTTGGTGCCAGCTTCTAGCACAGAGATAAAAAAAAAAAGGATCAGCCAGAAGTAGCAGCATAAAAAATAAATAAAGATCTGACATTGTTAGACTTTCTTTTATAGTCCTCCACATTAGCGTTTATTTTCCCACTGCATGGCGGCCCTCCCGTAACTTGATACGATAGTTATGTACAAAACAGTATTTATTGCAACCTCTTTTGCTTGTGGAAATGATAGTGTACTGATTTCTTAGCGTTTCTTGTGATTAATGACTGATTACCCCACCTTCCCGGACGCACCTCGATAACACTGACAAATTGTTACTCGGACAGCTTCTTCCCCCTTTTAGTCAGAGTTATTGACGGTTCACTGTATTTTCGTTTACAGAGAACTATTTGCTGACATTAAACAAAATATAAAATATATAGTATAGTATTTAACAATTATACAAGATGTTACTGTCATTTATTCTATTGTCCAGTCCGTAACATCCAGTCCGTAACATCCAGTCCGTAACATCCAGTCCGTAACATCCAGTCCGTAACATCCTGTCCGTAACATCCAGTCCGTAACATCCTGTCCGTACCAGTGTACTCTTATCAAAAATAATTTTTGTTGGCTGTTAAAATTACCTCCAGATTCCCTGAACTATGCAAGTTTCAATGATTTACTAATATACTATTTTCTATATTAACTGGATATGAATCACCTCATAATTAACAGAAAATAATTGCAGAAAATGTCACCTTAACAATCCAGTACAATTTGTGTTCTATCTGAGACAGTAGTTTAAAAAATGTTTATCAGCAAAAAAAAAAGTCCTATTTATAAACAAATCATAAGGTCTATAACATGGTCTAAGAGTGACATACAGTGAACCGTCGATAACTCGGACTAAAAGGGGGGAGAAGCTGTCAGAGTTAAGATTTGTCCGTGTTATCGAGGGGTGTCCGGGGAGGTTGGGTAATCAGTCATTATTCACAAGAAACGCGAAGAAATTAGTACGCTATTATTTCTACAAACGAAAGAGGCTGCAATAAATACTGTTTTGTACGTAACTATCGTATCGATTTACGGGAGGGCCACCATGCAGTTAGAAAATTAACGTAGCGTGGAGGACCATAAAAGAATGCCAAACAATGTGGGCAGTCAGATCTTTATTTTTTTATGCTGCTACTTCTGGCTGATCCTTTTTTTTTTATCTCTGTGCTAGAAGCTGGCACCAGGCACCCTTCTTGCACAGAAAAGTTTTCGGCTGGCTGGCGATAGCCAATGTGCGTGCACGTGTGAGAGAGATAAGAAATGATTGTTAGAGATAAGCTAGGGAGGTTGTGAGCGGAAGTAGTCAAGGTCAACCGGTACAGTCTCATGCAATACAAACGCCACACGTGACAACACGCATCTCACACAAGATGTTTACATTGATAATTACCTTACGTCCGTATGTCACAGCGTTGAGCGTAGGGGCAGCAGCCAACTGCTAGCCTGATAGTTACTTTATCCTCCTACAAAGTTACAAAGGTATAAAAATAATTTTCCTCGTATACATGAATAAGAACGGTACCTACTGTAATTAACAATCCTTCTGGGTCACTGTACATTATGTGAATATATTTTAACAATACTAATTTTTAAATTTAATTTTATGTATGTAAATTGCATCATAGAACACATAATTTACAGCTTTATTCTTACACAAATTGTCATATTATGAAGCAAAAAAATTTTAGTCATGTTCTACAGAGTTACCGTATTTACTCGCGTAATCACCGCATATTTTTGACCAAATTTTAGGCCTAAAAAATGGGGTGCAGCCATTATAAGGGGTTTTCAAAAGAATTACCTTCTAATTTTTTTTGGTGTAGAATATAACAAATGTATGTACATTTTTTTCTATATTTACTAGTTCGTAATGTGACCATTTCTTCTAAAATAAAGAAAAAGATTTTGTCGGTGTATAGTAAACATGGAAAAATTAAGACTACAAAATCTTGTTAATCCAATCACGTGCGTCACTCAATGAAAATCGTTTAAAATTATCCCGCATAAGACGTTTACATTTTACGGTCCATTACATGTACGCTATTATTTCCCGTGAAGTATAAACAAATCCGATTCAAGCTTAAAACATTACAACTCTCCAGACGGCGTTACGTTATCAACAGAGCATCATCAACCAGTGAGCGTGACTCATCGTGTTCGGCTTGGGCATGGATGTTGTGTTGTTTTTTCACCACCCTCATCGGCTCTTGAAAACGTCGTTGTTAAAGGGTCGTAAAACCCTCTCACCAATTTTTCTACATCGCAATGCAAAACAATGATTTTTAATTTTTCTTTTTAATGTCCGGGACAATTTGTTTTGCAACCCTGAATTCATTGTTGCCTACATACCAGAACAAAATAATTTTCCGTTTATGTATCATTGTAACCCGCAGTTACCGTCATTTCACAAGCACCATGCTGAAATATTTGTTTACGACACACGTGCGTACCTGGCTCGCAGGACGAAGAGGGAGGAAAGATAAAGACGTGAGAGGTCGGCCTGCTGCCTTGCATCTTTACTCACGCGTCGCGCGCCTCGCTAGCAACATTTTACCACACGGAACTTGCCAGATTTTTACTGTGGGATTATTAAAGGCTAAGTAGCGATGGACGACTTCGTTATAAAGTTTAATACTGTTCTAAAATATAATGTGATGAATTTAAATCCATCAGAAATGATTTTTTATGTCTTTTAACCAAAAAATAATCAATTTAAATTATTAAAATTTTTTAAAAATTCTGTCCCAGTTATCCGAAGTCCGGGACGTCAAGGTCCGAGTTATCGAGGGTTCTCTGTACTGTAGATATTACTGTAGTAGTTAAAATACATTTTAGAACACTTTAAGGTCTAAATGTCCCTTCCGTAACAAAGTAATGGCCCATTTATAAACCTAAGACAGAATGTGTTGTGTTGCAGGTTTAGAGATGGAAAATACCGAAAATATTTTTGGACAGTGAAATAGTGAGATAGTAAGATCAGTAAGATATCTGAGCAGTGGAAGGTAAAGCCTGGTGGAGTTGGAGCAGTAGTGTAATGGCAAGAGTGTGGAAAAACGCGCAAGAAATGTAATGTTATGACATGCTTACTATAACCAGATGTCAGACATGCAAATACACCTCCCCCTCCCACCACATGTGACAGTCCGTTTTTAGTGAACTATTTATTTGCTCTTCAGGGTTCACACATGCACACACATATACTTGTCAACAGTCTCTCGCTCTGAAATATGAAGATGTTTGGGAACATAATTTTATACATGATATAAGTGGCCGCAGTGATAAAGCGGCTTGAGTGCTTGCCCTCCACCATGGCGGATCAACACCGGCTCACTAGAACTTACACACGTAAGAATTATGCCTGGAAAATTTGTCTGCAGATTTTCTCAGGGATCTTCCCCACTCCACAATATTTAATTCAGTGCAATAATACACAATCCCTTCATTGCCCCTAATTGATTTCACTATTTCATTGTCCAAAAATATTTTCTGTATTTTCTACCTCTAAACCTGTAACAACTCTCTATGTCTTAGATTTATAAATTGGCCATTACTTTGTTAAGGAAGGGACATTTTGACCTGACAGTAATGTTGCAAAGTGTTTCTAAAATTGATTTTAACTACTACAGTAATATCTACAGTATGTCACCCTTAGAACATGTTGTAGACCTTATGATTTCTTTATAAATTTGCCATTTTTTTTTTTCATGCTCATAAACATTTTTTAAACTATTGTTCCATATGGGACACAATTTATACTGGGCTGTTGAATTGATATTTTCTGCAATTATTTTCTGTTAGTTATGAGGTAATTCATATCCAGTTATAGTACATAGTATATTAGTAAATTGTTGAAACTTGCATTATGTCAGGGAATCTAGAGCTTATTTTAACAACCAAGAAAAATAATTTTTGATAACAGTACATTGGTACGGACAGGATATTATGGACTAGACAATAGACTTAATGACAATAACACTCTTAATTTAGCACTTTTGCTCAAATAACTTTCTTAATGAACTGAACAGGAAAAAAATCAAACAACGTTGTTAATGTATTTCTGTCAATTGTCACATTTTAAAGGTATTATAGGCCTATGTATAAATTTTAACATTATCAGTCACTTCAGTATTGCAGATTGCTTTATGTATTCATTTTAGTTCAGAAGAGTATTTACATAATTCCAGGAATTATCTTTTCAAATGTGCAAAAAAAACCCATGTTTCCAGAGTGTTTTAACTCTGGTTCTGAAAGTAAACCTATCAACTCCGAAAAGTTAACAACACATTTCTTCCGTGTATCAGTCTTACAAAGAAATCCTTGCATCCATTGTGAACGGCCTGCTCCATGTAAATATCTCAATACTGCTCCCTGGCTCACTACTACATATTTATTTGTTTTATTTGCAGATTTCTTTGGGCTACTTGCTCAATAAGTAAGTATTGTCCTCCCCTGACATTGTTCTTAAGTTTTCTGCACAACACACACTTCATCTGTCTGCGAATCAGTGTACACTTGACTTTAATAATGGATTTCTGTTTCTTGGTATTAATGTGTTATCAGAAACTTAAGAGTCGCAATCACTGAAATTCTCATGGTGTACCCTATTCATGTGTAGTTTGGAAGAATTGGTTGTACCACTTACGATATGTCTTGGGGGAATAGAAGAAACATGGAAGTAATGACTTCAGTGAGACCTAGAACAATTATGGGAAAACATCTCTCCAGTTCCAAGAAGATTTTGTTCTGATCTGGGAATGAACACCTTGAACAACATCAGATCAAGTTGTGCGAAAGCCTTTTGCAGATGAAACAATAGCTTTTCTAGTCTTCCCTCTCGCTCATATCATCCTATTTACTGTACCTCCAACACCACCTACGGCACCTTTTCCGCGAGAGGTTGCATGAAACAGGGTTGCTACAAGCCTGGTAAACAGGGAAAAATGGGAAAATTCAGGACATTTCAAAGTGGTCAGGGAAAATGTGGAAAAGTCAAGGAAACTGCTTCTGGTGATTGGAAATTTGAAACTATAGAACAAACTTCAGTCTTATTAATAGACGTTAGCAGGCTTTTGCGATCGTTGTCTAGCTGACTAGTTTGAGTTCTGGGCTAGAGTTGCATCTTCATGGTTGCAGGGCTTAGCAATTGACTTTTGGGCAATTGAACAACCACTCATTGTATGAAACTGTTATCTTAGCAATTCATTTTAAAAATAGTTTCCGTTAATTAAATCATTTTGCAGTTCTCTGGATTGTGGGAACTGAGTGTTTCAAACACAAGTGACTGTCTGTGGTACATTTATAAACAGTTCTTTAAAAGAGTTTTGCAAATTTAATTAATTTTAACATTTTAAGTTAAATTATAGTCATTTTAATTCCACGAAAAAAGACTGGAAATTCATAATTTTTGCCTGGAAAACCTGGACAAATCTGGGAAATTTGATCTTGAAATTCTGTAGCAACCCTGAAAAAACACCACTCTCCATCCATTTCAGTATCTTAAACCAAAAAGCACAAATTTGGCAGTGTATATTTATTTTTAGATTCGTTTACAGCACCATGAGAAAAATACCATCTTTAATACAGTATTATGTCGAGTCATTCAGTACTGCTTTGATGAACACATACGCTGTACACTTGTCATGACTTAGGTCATTTCTAACAATCACATAGCAATTTTTTGATTCATAACCAACCATTCAACACATGTAAATTACGTGCTAGCTTGCATGTTACTTTAGTGAATCTCGTCTTGTGAAACTCGTGAGTAATTCTCAGAAAAATCTGTTAGTATTACAGCTTTATTTGGCTGAAAATGCTGTTGTGTTTGTTCAAATATGCAGCCTTGTGTCAACTAAACTAAACAATGCGTTTTGAATGTTGGAACTTTCTTTTAAAATTATCTATAGCATCTTCTGACACTTCCGTCTTGCTTAAAAGAGGATGACCATTTATTTCACACCACTGTTTCCATGAAGTATCAGCTTGCATATTTCCTAAAACATATTTTCTAAAACATTTCTTGTACATCCCAGACACTTATTTCTCACTCATTGTGTTACAGGTAAGTTAAAGAAGCATCTTTCTTCCTGTTTGAGAAAAGCTGGCAATTTTTTTCCCCAGTGCTTGAACTAAACAGTTGAAATTTGCATGATACTCACATACACACATATTATGTGGCATCTGAGAAGACAACATGCTGTGGTCTCACATCATAAAACTTATTCATTTTGATGGGAATGTCGGGATGTTCTGTGGTAAAGAAGGCACATACTTATTTCACTGTCACGACCATGTGTCATTTCTGCTCTTCTGCATTTTGCCAGTAACTTGACAGTTTTGTAGACAAGCTAACCAGAACCCTGACGGCTGACATCATCTCACATGTAAAATTATACCACTTTTTCTTTTATTGCACTGTATTAGACAGTTCCTGCTTGGCTGCAAAATTTTTAATCAAACTTAAAAACTGGAGAGGTTTAATTTATTGCAGTTAAATTTTTTCTTGGACTTTGAGAAAGTATTCTTTTGACACTCAGGCTGGAATTCATAGTTAGCAAGTGAGTAATACTTGAAACAAGCACTTCTTACATTTAGAAACATAACCCGCAGTGAGTCACAGAGGTAATGTCGTTACTAGTCTCAGAACAAAGAGAAGTTATGGCCATCGCCGGAAACTAGTTTCTATTATTTATTTTAAAAAATAACTACTTATTATGAGTTGCGTACTACTAAAACTTTTTGAATTTGTGTTTTTATTTGTTTCTGTAGTTTTTCGATCCTGAAATGCGAAAACTTTTGGCTATTATACAATAATATGTATCCATATAGGTAATGTTTTTTAGTAAGTGAACATCTTCGTTTTAAAGTAGGTAAGAAACGGGCAAATGATGGTATATGTATTTCTGTTACTTTGGCAGTACATTTTATTGTACGTGAACTTATTTTTGTACTTCAAGTACGTTTTGGAGTAAATAAGTAATGCTTATTTAAAGAATGCTTCATCAAGTACACATTTAAGAATTCGTTGCTGCAATAAGTACTGCTTGAATGATAAGCGTTACTTGACGAAGTAAATCTTATTTGAACAAAAAGCAAACGACTAGGAATTCCACCCTTAGAGTTGCTTTGTAGGGCATTCGGAATAAAGTGAGCACTAAAGATTTAACCTTTCAAAAAAATCACTAGACGTTACTGCATATAAGTCAACATTAACAACAGTTACATTTTTGTTTGTGTGGTTGGTAGCGAATAATAGCACGTAGTTCCGTGTATTTTCTTTTTTGAATACAGCATTAGTGAAACATCACATGCAAACGACCTCTCTGTATTTAATATACTTTAACATTTTTATTAATGTTCTTATTGACATACCAACTGACTTGAATAATTTTATTCAATTAGTGTAAGCACAAAGCGGCGCAACCGAGCCGATTGTCGCTGGCACACGCAGTTAATGCTTCGCGCCACAGAGGTAGTTTAAAGTTCCACCGGCAGATGGCATCAGAGTTAGGTTTTCGCAGCTTCGCCAAGCTTCGCCAAGCTTCGCTTGGAAGCGAATTGCGTCATTCATTTTGTTTGTCCGTTGTGTAATGAATATGGGTTTCTGATAAACACATTCAAAAGTACTAGAAGTGACTGTTTACGAATATCATTGGTAAATTATGTGAAGTCATTAGAAGTTGTTTTGTTTTATGATTGCCAGCCTGAGTATCTGGAAATAGAAACAGCATTTTTTTCCTGTTTCACACATTAAGAAAATACGTTATTTAGTGTTTCTTTTTTACGTGCATCGTCGTCGTTCATTGCAGTATGTTGAACGGAACTTGAATTCTTGAGTTGCGTGTGTCGTGTGTGTTTTTAGTGGCTGTTTTAATTTAAAAGTTAGAATATACTGTGCATTATTTTTACGAGATTCGTAACGGTAATAGCGCCGTTCGAGTAGACACAGAAAAACCAGTGTTATAAGACGTTCATTCGCAGGTATTTATAACCAAGATTACTACTGAATATAGCATATATTCAGTACCAGTGCATTTAATGAGTACATATTGCAGATAACATTTATCGGAGCAGTGTAATGTAAATGTAAACATTGTACAAGCCTATGTAAATAAAAGCACGTGGCAATGTTGATGTTTACATGCAGTGGAAAGATATAAACTGGCAGAAAATATAAATTAATCAGGGCTTTTTTGAGTGCTAACTTTATTCCGAAACACCTATACCAAGCATTTGTTTGCATTTAAATGACCCCAAATCATTTCCATCAATGGTAGGTTTAGTTTTTATTTCTGGGTCAATTAGATGTTTCTTCTTCAGTCTATATCATATCTCCTTTCTGTTTCTTTGAGTCTCTTTAATTTAATGTGTGACTGCCCTGATTCTTTATAAAGTCCCAACTTTTTCTTTCTCTTGACCTTTAGCTACCCTTTCCCGTTCTGCGTATGCCGGTTTGTTTCTTCGACATTTTTTTCTTATTGTTTTAATTTTTCCCTATGTTTACTCACTCTCACTCTGATAATCTCCCTACCTAATTCCTTGTGAAATAAGAGTGACAGTCTTTTTCTAGAGTGGCATTACACAGTTTTCAGTCAATTTACAAAACTTCTGAAAATTTTAAAAGTAAAGATTTTGGTAGATTGCATAGATATAATTTAATATTTCATAAATTCTTATACAAATGTTAGTTTACTAACATACTTTTAAATAAATCAAAATACTGAACATAACCAACTTAATGATTAAATGATAATATATTGTAATTGATCTTAAAATTGTTACAAACGGGCCAAATCTTAAAAAGTGAATTGATGTTCCATGAAATTAATAGCCATCATTAAACTTTGAGGTTATATTTATATTTATTTATAATATTTAGTTATGTTTAAGAATCAATTACATGATTATAATTTTATTAGTATAATAAACTTTTTTACTTTTTTGGTATGGATAGGACACCATCAAACAGGTCTTCAACAAACACAAACTGAAACTTCTGAAAAATAACTTTAAGCTACAAACACCATATACAGTAAGTCCAGAATTAACTGACATTTGATTAGCGGCCATTTGATTAGCGGACATTTGATTAGCGGACATTTGATTAGCGGACATTTGATTAGCGGACATTTGTTATAAAGGGCATTTGTTATAAAGGCCACTTTAATTTGTGTTCATTGATTCGAACTGCGGACGCGAAACTTGCTTTAACGGACAGTTCCGATTGGCTACATTAAGGTCGTCGAGAACCATATTCCTGGACAGCCTGTATTGCTTCCTGCGATTTGTATAGATGCACCATGCGTTGCATTCTTCCGTAGTACATCTGGCAACACAGCTTTCTCCCTCTCCCCCTCGTGACCTCTTCCGCATGGCACAGGTAGCTGAGTGATGCAACATGGAGTTTGGGATTATCGGCTGCCAAGCTGTCACACTGCATGCGCAGTTACTGGAAACTTTTTTTTTTTTTTTGCCATCCCGAAATTGCACCCAGATTCCTAGCAGCTGTGTGACCGGCTAGTGAGCCATTGCTGTGACTTTCGGTCAGTTTCACTACGGGGATTTACTTTACGTACAACCGTTTGTCTGCTTGAAGTTCATAGTGGTGTTTTAAATTAAAGTTTTGTTTCGTTAAAGTTCGTATTGTTTATTGCTGGTTAATGTCTACATAGTTTATTACTCGTTAATGTTTATATAGATTATTAGTACTCGTTAAATTTAATATTGTTTGTAACACGTTAAAGTTTGATGGGTCTGGTCGTGAAAGCCACACGTTGGTGGCCTTAAACCTTTTGACGTGCTTGTGGGCTTTTGATGCCCCACGTACCTAGTGGGGGGGGGGGGGGTAGTCTGTCGGCGAGGGTGCAATGGCTAGGTGGCGGCGTGCTCCACTCCCAGGATGCACTCCGGAAGCGTCGACCGCCATCTTCCGCGTCGGGCTCTCTCCACCTCGTAAAGACTATTACAGCAAGGGAAACTAGCACTGCACTGGAGGTTGTGCTTCCATAGTAGGTGAAGCCAAAGGTGTAAGGGAGGAAGTGGCAACAATGGGGTGGATTCCCCGGACAGGATAGCACGAAAGTGCCGAGGTTAGGAGTTGCGTCAGATGGGGGTCCAAAAGGCGAGGATGGGGTTGAGACGGAATTTGGTATTAAGAAGGGGGTGCTAAGGAAGGCTGATCCATCGGGTGACTGTAATGCCAGCCAGACAATGGCGTGGCCGTTGAGTGGTGTGCCTCGTCGAGCGGCGGTGGAAACCTCCCTCTGGATCCAATACACCCCTGTTTCAGGATCCCTAACCTCCAGTGCCTTCTGTACCAACTTGGAGAACTCCTGTTGGGCCCTCAACTTCCTACCTGACGTTCTTAGGCATAGCCTGACTGTGGCTCAGATGAAGATGGAATGATAAGGCTAGCTGATTGTTGGAAACTGGTATCCCGTAGGATCACCTGTTGTGGCATGTAAAGCCTTAATGCTGCGGCACTATTGTTGACGCTGGGCAGGCGGACTTGTAGAGGAGCGCTAGAAGTGCACCTCAGCACGTCCCTATGCCTTTTCTCCCAGTCAAGACAAGACCCGACACCGCTCGGAAAGAGCACAGTGTAGTCGTGCTACTTCCAGAGGGCGTAATGTAGAAAATTCTGGAAGGCGCGCGGCTTACGCCTCCTCCCAGTAGTAGGATGATTATGACGACCCGATATCCAACTCCCGTTGCGGTCCTATGGGATGCAGGGGTTCCAGATGTTTTGCAGGCGGATGGGTTTGTCAACAATGGAAGGTATGGCGAGTGAAGAAAAGAAAGGAATGATGTGCTGCGTTGTTTATTGGCATACGCCAACAATGAAACTGAAACACCCTGTACCTAAAAGCCTGAAGGGCATGTAGGAAGGAACCGAAGAGCACTAACTTCCATGGGGAGAGTCGTTGATGCAGGTGAAGACGCCTCGTAAAAGCGGCTCTTGGTTGGCGAAGATGGACAGCTGGCGTAGAAGGCTTTCACAGTCGTGATGGGCGCTTCTGGAAGGGATCCGGCGGTCACTGGTCTTCCGGGCCTGGAGGTGTAGCTTGTATAGTTGATTCGGGATAAAGTGAGCACTCAAAAAAGTCCTGATTATTTTCTATTTGCTGCCAGTTTATATCTTTCCACGGTATGTAAACTTAAACATTGCCATGTGCTTTAATTTACATAGGCTTGTACAATGTTTACATCTACATTACACTGGGCTAAAAATGTTATCAACAATATCTACTCATTAAATACACGGGTATTGAATAAAATGTATTACCAATTGTAATCTTAGTTATAAATACCTGCGAGTTAACGTCTTTTAATACTGGTTTCTGTGCATCGACTCTAATTTATACGACCCGCACTATTGCAGTTATGTATCTCGTAAATATGTACACATGAAAATCTAATCTATAACTCGAAACCGCCACAAAAAACACGCCATAAGGACACACGCAATTTAAGAATTGAAACCTGTTCAGTTATACTGCCAGAAACGACGACGCACTCAACAAAAACAACGTATTTTCTTAGTGTATGAAACAAAAAAAAATTGCCGTTTCTAAATCAAGATACTCATGTTGGCGATCGTAACATATAACAACTTACATATTACCAATGAGGAAACAGTCACTTCTAATACTTTTGAATGTGTTTCATCAGAAACCCATATTTATTACACTACGGACAAACACAACAACGCTCTCATCTTGTACCGTCCGGTACCGTCATTGAACGCTTCCAAGCTAAGTGGCTAAAACCTAACTCTGATGCCACCTGGCGGTGAAATAATTAACTACATCAGTGCACGTAGCACTAGACGCCTTTCACTAACGACTGTTGAATTTGAACGGCCCGGATTAAATCACTTTCTGCTGGTGCCGTTTAAGTAAACTTATACAGGCAGTAAGTGTGTTAATATTATCATAAATAAATATTTTTAAGTACAGTAAACCCTCGATAACTCGGACCTCGATGTCCCGGACTTCGGATAACTCGGACAGAATTTTTAAAAAATTTTAATAATTTTAATTGATTATTTTTTGGTTAAAATACATAAAAAATCATTTCTGCTGGATTTAAATTCCTCACATTATATTTTAGAACAGTATTAATTTTTATAACGAAGTCATTCATCGCTACTTAGCCTTTAATAATCCCACAGTAAATATCTGGCAAGTTCCGTGTGGTAAAATGTTGCTAGCGAGGCGCGCGACGCGTGAGTAAAGATGCAAGGCAGCAGGCCGACCTCTCACTTCTTTATCTTTCCTCCCTCCTCGTCCTGCGAGCCAGGCACGCACGTGTGTCGTAAACAAACATTTCAACGTGGTGCTTGTGAAATGACGGTAACTACAGGTTATAATGACACATAAACGAAAAATTATTTTGTTCTGGTATGTAGGCTACAATGAATTCAGGGTATCAAAACAAATTGTCCCGGACATTAAAAAGAAAAATTAAAAATCATTGCTTTGCATTGCGATATAGAAAAATTGGTGAGAAGGTTTTACACCCCTTTAACAACAATGTTTTCAAGAGCCGATGTGGGTGATGAAAGAACAACACAACATCCATGCCCAAGCCGAAAACGATGAGTCACGCGCGCTTGTTGATGATGCTATGTTAACGTAACGACGTCTGGAGAGTTGTAACGTTTTAAGCATGAATCAGATTTGTTTATAAACTACTTCACGGGAAATAATAGCGTGCATGTAATGGACCGTGAAATGTAAACGTCTTATGCGGGATAATTTTAAACGATTTTCATTGTGTGACGCACGTGAGTGGATTAACAAGATTTCGTAGTCTTAATTTTTCCATGTTTACTATACACCGACAAAATATTTTTCTTTATTTTAGAAGAAATGTTAACGTTATGAACGAGTAAATATAGAAAAAAATGTACATTTGTTATATTCTACACCAAAAAAAAAATTTAGAAGGTAATTTTTTGAAAACCCCTTATAATGGCCGCACCTAATTTTTGGGCATAAAATTTGGTCAAAAATATGCGGCGATTACGCGAGTAAATACGGTAACTCTGTAGAACATGATTAAAATTTTATTGCTTTATAATATGACAATTTGTGTAAGAATATAGCTGTAAATTATGTGTTCTATGATGATATTTACATACATAAAATTAAATTAAAAAATTAGTATTGTTAAAATATATTCACATAATGTACAGTGACCCAGAAGGATTGTTAATTACAGTAGGTACCGTTCTTATTCATGTATACGAGGAAAATTATTTTTATACCTTTGTAACTTTGAAGGAGGGTAGAGTAACTATCAGGCTAGCAGTTGGCTGCTGACCCTATGCTGTAACACACGGACGTAAGGTATTTTTCAATGTAAACATCTTGTGTGATATGCGTGTGGTCACGTGCGGCTTTTGTATTGCACGTAACTGTACCGGTTGACCTTGACTACTTCCGCTTTCAACCTCCCGAGCTTATCTCCAACAATCATTTCTTATCTCTCTCACATGTGCACGCACATTGACTGTCGCAAGCCAGACGAAAACTTTTATGTGTTAGAACTTTAGAAGGGTGCCTTGGTGCCAGCTTCTAGCACAGAGATGAAAAAAAGGATCAGCCAGAAGTAGCAGCTTAAAAAATAAATAAAGATCTGACTGCCCACATTGTTTGACATTCTTTTATAGTTCTCCACGTTACGTTAATTTTCCCACTGCATGGTGTCCTTCCCATAACTTGATACGATAGTTACTTTCATAACAGTATTTATTGCAGCCTCTTTTGCTTGTAGAAATAATAGCGTTATAACTTCTTCGCATTTCTTGTGATTAATGACTGATTACCCCACCTCTTCGGACACCCCTCGATAACACGGACAAAACGTAACTCGGACAGCTTCTCCCCCCTTTTAGTCCGAGTTATCGAGGGTTCACTGTATATTAAATACGGAGATGTAGATTCCATTTGATGTTCTTTCAGTAATGTTGTTTTTAAATATAAAATACACGGAACTATGTGCGATTATTCGCTGCCAACTGTATAAGCAGTAATGTAACTGTTGTCAATGTTGAATTATATGCAGCAACGGGTAGTGATTTTTTTGAAAGGTTAAATCTTTAGTGCTCACTTTATTCCAAATGACCTATAGTAGCGTTGAGTGTAGAGAAATCTACCGCAGCTGAACCTTTCAGTGAAAGCAGGTGTACTGCTCAGTGAGTAGCAAACAGGTCGCTACTCGGAGACGAACTGCTCTTTGGTGAGACTGTACTGAGCGATGAGACAGCTGGCTCTTCTGGAAGGGGTCCGGCGGTCGATGGTCTTCCAAGTCTGGAGCTGTAGGTTTGTTGCAGCTGAACTGCTACAGAGTGGCGAGTGATCGCGACTGACTTCGGTGGCTCGTACTTTCTTTTTTATACCCTTCTCTGGGCGGTCTGTGATGATTGGCCGACCGCTCGCCTATTGAGAGACGGCTCGGGCGCAAAGAGGTGATCGTTCCCTCCTCTGTGGTCTCTGTGCTGCGGGTGGCGTGTCTACAGGTGGCAAGACGTCTCATAGGAAAATACGTTAGAATATCCTTGCCCAGGGTTTTTGTGAATGAAGAATAACTAAGGAAGGGTTAGGTAGGCTTTATATGTAATATTTGGCATCAGGTTAGAGTGCACTGACGTGTGCAGGAGTAATGAGGGCGGAAAGGATTAACAATTGGTGCGGGAATATGGAACGGGCAGGATGAGGCAGTGGCTTCACAGCTCAAGACGCTGCAAGCATGCGTCAAGTTTTCATAAATGGCTACACTACAGGTAGAACCTGCTACAAAAAAAATTCAGACGATATGTAACCCTTGAAATAAAGATGGATGGTCACAATTAAGGTCAAAGGTGTTCCGACATAGAGCTAGCACTAATTTTTCCTAAATATACTGTCAACCCAATAAAAAGTAACTCTGACAAAATTAAAGCCAGCATCAAAAATGTCATGCCATTGTCTGCTACGAAAGTTACTCGCACCTGCAGCTCAGTTATTGAGACAATGGGGTAATTGCTTTCATTGTGTATTGACGACCAGATGCGGAGAAATGTTAACTTTACCGCCTAAAAATAAAATGAAATTCAGCCGACTTCACTTGAGACGACTTCACTTGAGACGACTCCCAGAGGCTGAAGGCCTTACAAAATAGCAGCTCCCACAGCTCAAACTCAACAAAGGGCAAGTAAAACCACGTCAACTAACCGATGCTTATAGCGATTTAGTGACCAGGGTTTTCGACACATCGTTCGTGAGCAATGCAAAACACAACATAGTTTAAAGCTCGTGTATTAACAACTTCGAGATGCAATTCACATACAAATGAAGGTTCACATACGTGTCCGCTACACGCCATTAAGTTTGCACACACACTGATGAAAGCACAATCTAATTCACAATGCGCAAACAATCTCTTAAATTACTGATGAGCCTAATGTAAAAGTGCACAAGAAGCCACTCTGACAATCTTCCCCATTAGACTTGTGGGCTTCTTTTAAATAACTATTCACTCGTTTCACTGATGCTCCCGACATTTCCTCCCAAACGTTCGGCAATAATTTCGTAAAGTTAAACAGTCAGGCAAAGAAATCCCCCTGTTGTATCCCGAATGCGATGTTGCACCATTGCGTGCTGTCCACACACTACAGTGCTTTCACTAAGGCCATTAAACGCCCAGCTGCCGACGCGCCCCCAGTTACCCAAACTCGGGGTCGGCGATGAGGGAACAAGTCTCTACGGAAACGGCTACTCACCGAATTCCTTGACGAACCTTTTTGGAGTAAAGGACGCTCACCACTCACGGAGCAGAAAAGACAGCCTTTTGTCCTCTTTCAGAACAAAAGTGCGAGCCACGCTCACGTACTTATCGCCGCTGGCGCATCCATCCTTCGAGTAGAGATTAACAGCCTACCAAGGCACACGCCCCGTCCCCAGAGCTCACGATGTTTATTGCTCGGCTTCTAACTCGAGAGTGACTCCTCTATCCACGTGCCGTGACACCGCGGCTCGCCCGCCTCACCAGCGACCCTGCCGCCGGCCGGCGGAACTCGGCTCCCCCCCCCCCCTCCCAGGTCGCCTCTTCCATGGCCAGTAGAGAGGAAGGTCCGGCGGGGAAGGGGAGGCTAAGGCACCGTCAACCGGGGCAACAACTCTCACACACTAAGAGGCGGCCGAAGCCAGCCTCGGGGTCCCATCCAAAAGGGGGCAAACACACACTGCACTAGGCTCCAGAAACTCAAAACCCAGAAAAACCCTACGACAGAAACTAAAGAAGCACAAACCCCAAAATGTACCCAAAATAAAGCAAACCCAAGATAATCTGACCTAAAAAACAGGAGCATCCGTTCAACCCCTCGCCCTATCAACCCCAACACCCGGAGATTAAACTTAACAGACACCAATTTCATACACCCTTCCACATACCAAGTCCACGAGACTAGACCAAATACACATATTGCAAAACACACTGCAATACCAAACTTTACAATCACCTGTCACTCAGTGAGCAACTAACAATACACACTAACTCCGTAAAATGTAGAAGCACATTACTCATCGAGATCACTCCCCAAAATCAGCATACCGATATATATAAAATGGAGTACACAAGCTAATATAAAATACTAATACATCACAAGAGCATACCTCGTCATGCGCACGATTCACATCAAACTAGATACACTAGATTATTTAAATTTCACAACCAAAACACAATAAATGAGCCCACTGCTCTCATAATATATGTGATGCCATAGTACTAAGAAAATCCTCACTACTCTTTTAAAGCATTCATTCAATAAATAACAAATAGATAAATACCCTTAAACACAATACATATTAATACACATGACTAGACTTCTTCTGCGCGCATATCACTATTAACGACGAGGTAGATGTGAAATTCCATTTACACTTCAATACCATTTTAGACACTAAACAAACAATACACTACACTGGCCAGTGACACACTAACACAATACAACAATCACATGACTCTCAAGGTCGGGCATTATACAACTTCAAGTGGGTAACGTGGGCCTTCCGTAACACAAATGGATTACTTTCCTCATGTGTCATCCAAGTGTTTTTCCCTAAGCATTTCTGCAACACGTACGGACCTTCGTACTGAGGCTAAAGCTTTGCCGAGATTTTAAACGCGAGGTCCGAGAGGCGAAAGCTCCTACGCAAAACCTTATCTCCCACTTAAAATGGGTTTCCACTTCTACCTACATTATACCTGCGAGCCCCTAAGGTTTGTGCTTCCACTAAACGCTCCTTGACCATAGATAACAATACCTTGCGTTACGGCTCGGTGTGTCTCGAATCTAAGGGAGGTGTACCCCAGATATTAAGTAAGGGGTGTGACACACGCCTACCCAAGAACACCTGTGCAGGATTTTCTCCAGTACTCTCGTGTAGTGCGTCATTGAACCCCAAATTGACCCAAGGGATCTGCACGTCCCACTCTTTGTGCACAGGGTCGCTGATTATCCCCAAGGCAGCCTTAAGATTACGGTTCACACGTTCCACCATATTTCCTTGTGGAAAGTGCGGACTGCTAAAGGAATGTTTAATGCCCCACTCACTGCACATAATTTTAAATTCGTTGGCTGCAAAGCAAGTGGCGTTGTCGCTAACTAGCTCAGCCGGTGCCCCAAATATCTTCCACACCTGATTAACTATTATTTCTGTAAGGGTCCATGCCTTCATACTCTTAATCGGCAATATAAAGATGAATTTAGAAAAAATATCCAATACCACTAGCAGCGCTATATGGCCCTTCTTGGAACGAACCAAGGGTCCAAAGATGTTAATATGCACCTTCGCCCACGGGCTAGTGGGTTCTTCGGCCGTGTAAAGTCCCAGCTTAGTGTTTATGGGCGCCTTCAATTTCTGACACTTTTCACAAGTTCTTACGAACCCCTTAATATCATTACTCATTCCCGGCCAATAAAAATCTCGCCTAATCTTTTCTTTAGTTCTTACCAACCCCAGGTGGCCTCCTACCGGCTGATCATGATAGTAGCGGAGAATCATCCCGCGAATGGCTTCGGGCACCAACACCTTCCTTTTTCAGCCCTTCTCCACATAGCACAATATCCCGTTATCCAAGACATAGGGGACCTGAACACCGGTGCTCAAACCTGCCTTGAGAATCTTACAATCAGTATCTGCTTCCTGGTGTTTCTTAATAGACGAAAACACTTCCGGCGATGACAACAGCGAACCCACGAGGTTACCCTCATGCGGAGACACGGCAAAATGTTCAGGCTCGAACATTCTAGAGAGAGCGTCAGCGACAAGATTAGCCGCTCCGCGGACGTGATGTATTTTAAACTGAAACGGATTTAATCTCAAAACCCATCGCCCCAACTTCCCTAACTGATGGGGATGACCCAAAATCCACGACAAGGCCTGGTTGTCAGTGTATAGATTAAATTTCATACAGTCAAGGAAACTTTGGAAACGTTCCATGCCGAACAGGCAAGCCAAACATTCCTTTTCATAGGCACTGAGCCTTCTTTCCGCTTCGCTAAGCACTCTACTAGCATACGCTACAGGGTGAAACGGTTCCCTACCGGACACATCCTGGCTCAACATGGCTCCCAGCGCAAGCGCTGAGGCGTCTACATGAAGATTAAACAGGGTGGCCACTCACCGGGAAAACCGGGAAATAGCAGTGATTTCACTATCACCTGGCAATATTGTTAAAGGTCGCCGGGGGGAATTTTCACTCTCGGGGAGACCATGGGTAGACTGTACTTATAATTATAAACTCCATGGAAGAACAGATGGACGACAACACATAATTCTTTCACAAGGGGGCTCTCCACCACCTGGCCAATTATAAGCTAACACAATCTCCAAAAACACATGCATGGCGGGCCAGGATGCCATGCTCAGGGAGGGTTACTTACCTTATTCTCTTATCTGTACCCTCGACGACAACTACAAGCTAATTACTACGTGTGTCCATCTCTCTAAAACTTATGGTAGAGCTTCTATAACTCGCCTTAGCAATGCATGAGGATACTAAGGATCTTTTAGGAAACAGCGGTAGTGCAAAGAAAAGAAAAGATATTAAGAAAAAAAGAAACAATAATAAGATAGATAATTATCAAAGTTACGTGACTCTCATGCGGACTCCATACTAGTACAGTCATTTAACATTACCATGAATAAAAATAAGGGGGGGGGGGACTTAACTTAAACTTTGTAAATAAGAAGTCGATAACCCTGTTCGGTTCGCAATTTCCATTTAATAAACGACTTAGAATTTCACAACAAAATCTCTGATACACAATGAAAGTTTATCTCTTTAACGCCCAGTGTCCAACTACGAAAGGTCTTTATCCAGTCTTATAACGACAAAACAAGAGACTGGTCCTAATCACAACTTAAGGCTCAACTCTGGCCGTTTACCTCATCAAATTCATCAAATACTAACTTATCAAGAGAATAATAACAACATTCACCTTATCTTTAATTATCTCGCCGGTGTCTGAACTTCAATTACATACGCTATACTCTTAATACTGCAAAAATGTATGACTCGTTGGTACTGAGGCGTCCCGACTTTATAAGAGGACTTCGCCTGTTCCTTCAACTCTGAACAAAAATCCATTTTTATCCTGAGACAAAATTAAGTTAAAATACGAATATCATTACAATAGCCTATACGTCAGGGGTGCATGGGTGTAAGGTTCATAAACTACATTAACGAAAATCAATTAAAACAATCATAATAAGGGACTTATTCCCTGCATGACTATACTCATCCTGTAGAGCTAGGCATAGCGGTCTTCACAGGCCCCTCCGGCAGCCTCTTCACAGGAACCAAGAATCACAGACCCGTCCACCTTCCACGAAGACTCAGCATACAAGCCAACACGTCCGTCGCTCGACGCAGCCATCACACCACACAACACGCCCGTCGCGCTCTCCGATCAACACGTAACTTTACCAATACGTCCGTCGTGCGTCGCACCCATCACTCTCCAAAACACGTCCGTCGCGCTCTCCGATCAACACACCACTCCCCCAACACGTCGTCCGCTCATCGCGTCCACCTCGACAACTCCCGAACATGTCTCCTAATTCGGGCATCTCCGCCTTCAAGCCCCGCCTATGCTACCTTTGTCTTCCACGCTTATTTGCCCATACCTTCACTCCACTGGCAAGCCCCGCCTATGCTACCTTCGTACTCAAACCTCATTCGTCTCTATCTTACCCCGCCCAAGTACAGGGTACAT
>PNEQ01093166.1:0-40214 GCA_003012365.1 Medauroidea extradentata | reverse complement strand
AGAAAACCACGAACACTCACTACGTAACAAAATTACACTGGTTTATTTTGAGAGAAAACCACGAACACAAACTACGATTAAAATTACGTTGTTTTATTTTGAGATAAAACCACGAACACACACTACGATACAAAATTTCATTGTTTATTTTGAGAGAAAACCACGAACACACACTACGTAACAAAATTACATTATTTTATTTTGAGAGAAAACCATGAACACAAACTACGATAGAAAATTACATTGTTTTATTTTGAGAGAAAACCACGAACACACACTACGTAACAAAATTACACTGGTTTATTTTGAGAGAAAACCACGAACACACACTACGTAACAAAATTACACTGGTTTATTTTGAGAGAAAACCATGAACACACACTACGTAACAAAATTACATTGTTTTATTTTGAAAGAAAACCATGAACACAAACTACGATAGAAAATTACATTGTTTTATTTTGAGAAAAAACCACGAACACACACTATGTAACAAAATTAAACTGGTTTATTTTGAGAGAAAACCATGAACACACACTACGTAACAAAATTACATTGTTTTATTTTGAGAGAAAACCACGAACACACACTACGTAACAAAATTACATTATTTTATTTTGAGAGAAAACCATGAACACACACTACGTAACAAAATTACATTGTTTTATTTTGAGAGAAAACCACGAACACACAATACGTAACAAAATTACACTGGTTTATTTTGAGAGAAAACCATGAACACACACTACGTAACAAAATTACATTGTTTTATTTTGAGAGAAACCACGAACACACACTACGTAACAAAATTACATTATTTTATTTTGAGAGAAAACCACGAACACACACTACGATAGAAAATTACATTGTTTTATTTTGAGAGAAAACCACGAACACACACTACGTAACAAAATTACACCTATGTTTGGTAGCAGTGTCTTATCTGACACCGGAAGGGAGAGAATAATTTCTGACTTGTTTCCTTAGCAACAGTACAATAGAGATAACGCCATATATTTGGTTCAAATCACTAACAAACAAGATGATGAACATTTAAAAATAAAACACTTTACCAGACTTTGAAATTCAATAATTTTCAATATTACGTTTCGGTTGATTCCTAAAAAAATTATAAATCTATCTAAACTAAGTAGAGCGTATAATTTAGAACAGCCTACTGAAAAATGTTATAAACTGTTATGTCTTCAGTGTAACGAGTACGGTTGTAATTTATTATGATATTAAGTAACATATTTTAACCAGGAAGCTAAGTAGAGAGTATAATTTAGGATAAGCTCCTGCAAAATGTAATAATATGTTATATCTATTGTGTAACGAGTACAGTTTTTATTTATTATAATACTAACTAACATATTATAATAACTAGGAGACTATTATTTTTTTTATTACTTAAGTTATACACAGTGCAGTTTTGTTTATTGATTGACTAGCTGTCCGTTTGCGTTTTCGCCCGCATGTACTATAGAAAAGAGTAACTAACTTTTAATTACGTATTAATTGATGGTGTTACTTTATTCTCTGGATATCTTTAAAAAGGAAATATGAAGCTAGCTGTTAAATAATACAACAAACACAAACAGCTTTATTCAGTACATTTTGCTGAGCGTACTTTAATTACAAACCTCTTTGTTTTTAATTCATCTTTATTTCTCTACAAGTATTCGAACTAAGAATCTCAAGTTGAATCTGTGTTTTAAAAATGCTGACTGGTTAACAACAGATAAAGACGAATTAAATTTAAGTATTATGATTTTCAATTGAAACGATTTTTGTAGTCAATATTCAGAATTTATTGTTTTATGGCGAAGTACCATACAAAAATTCCTACATTTATAGCCTACTAAAATAGCTGCCCGGCTGTGGCTTTGCCCGCGTGAAATTATGTAATGTAAACAGTAACTCTGGGTAAAATATGTGATGAATGCATTTAACAGCTAGTGTACTCAATAACAGTGAACTATAAATTGTCTTAGATCAGCGTAAAGAGCGCGCGCAATATGCTCGCATGATGTCATAGTAATTCCCATCGCAAAATCTTGCACGGGATACGAACCCGTAACTCCACCCCTCCCACACCACAAACCTTATACAATACCTGAGTGAATGCTTAAAGGCAGGCCGTGATAATTCTTTCGTATGTACAGGCTACAGTCCAAAGATACTTTATTTATGAGTAGGTTGGCAAAAGGAAACTACTCTTGAATTTTATTTATCCGTGATTATTCTCTTTTTTCTGGGGGACAGTAACGTTTTACTGCTTTTCACATCCTTAATTTTCGAATTCATAAAATCCTGAATATTATTTGTTGATATTTACATAAGCTCCATTCGTACCAAAAAATCTTCTCGATATCTCAACGGGTATAAGCGGTACATATGATTATTTGAAAACACGTTTAATTTTTTTTAACAGCTTTCAAGTACGAATTTCGAAAAATCCTGAAATTTATTTTTAGATATATTCGTAAGCTGTATTTTAAAGCAAAACCATTTCAAAATTACCACTAGTTTAGAAGATAAGTGGAATTAATTAAAACCACTTTTTATTTTATTAAGAGCTTCCAAGGACGAATTTCGAAAAATTTAAAACTTCTTTTTAGATATTTACTTAAGCATAATTTTAATGAAAAAATCACCTCACCATTTGAAATGGTTTAGGAGAAATCATGGATTAATGAAAAACACAATTTACGGCTTTTCACCCCCTTAATTTTCGAATTTCGCAAAATCGAAAAATTCGCAAATATGCATTTCGTTGGCAATATTTTGAAATTAAAAAAAAATTATGATAGCTTTCCTGGTTAATGAGATATCAGGGATTCTTTGAAAACACATTTCACCCCTTTTAACCTCCTTAATTATCGAATTTGGAAAAACCTATCTTAGGAGGTGCCTACGAACAAGGGGAAAACTACTCTAAAAAATGCATGGTTCTAGGCCCAGCAGTTTGGGTTGTGCGTTGATGAGTGAGTGAGCGTGTCAGGACACTTCATTTTATATATTAAGATATTGCTGCAGCAATTATTATAGTAACGGCAATTTGCTTATGCACCTGACGCAAGAAGGGTGTTGTAACGTGGTGCGCCTATTCTTTTCTACGCGAAACAGCTTAACTTATTAACAATATGTTTAGCTACCAAAAGAACATATGGTTAACACTAGGTTTCTATCATTAATAATATGCAGCATACTTATTACATAAATGCACAAAAAGAAATAAATAAATTAAATTAAATAAAAAATATTTTAAAAAATATAAAAACATAAAAATTAAAAAATTATAAAGTACATAATAGTTGAAAAAAATCAAAATAATTATAATAAATTAACTGTTACTTATATAAACTAGGATAAGCTAAGTACAGGACTGGTAAACGGTACTAACACACCGACTTGATAGCTCTCTGTTTCAGGTCCAGGCGGCTAAACATCGCAACTAATTCTTTTATAAGGGTTTTCTCCCTCTATGTCACAGACATCTCCATTCATTACACAGTGATTGCAGATATTTCACGCAATACTACACTACGAGTTTACCTAGTCACTTGACGACAACATCCACCTCACTAGTACATAACAACACGACACTACATCACTCCAGCCTAGCTGGAGGGGAGCTTCACTCCCCCGCCGATTATACAAACACGTAATATATTAATTATGGCAACAATCCCCCTCCAGCCTTAAATACGGGTCCGGAGCCCAGCTAAAACAGTTACACGCACCCCGCCGCCATTCCAATGATTTGCAACTAGTCTGTCAGGGTGCTTTTGATTGTACCCAGCAAGTTATGGAAGCTTCGGCTTTTGGTCTCGCGACAGCACGGCCTCCGGGGGCATATGAGGAATCGGCGACTAAACAAAACCGCTTTATTTTGACACTTGTAACTAGAAAAACACCAACCGGAATCGTAAACCATGACGCTGGAAGCATACATTAGACTTTACAACAGACTTTCCACAAATAAAATTCTAGAGTCGCAGCTGGAAGTCCCACAGGAAAGAGAGTAGTAGAAAAACACTGCGCGTCAGTTTGGCGCGCCGCGAATAGAAGCGATGCTGTTACCGTCGAGTGTGGATAGCTGAACCTTATCGCTTCATTGCCTCCGCTCATTAGATTAGATCCGTTTGTAGACCTGCCCATTCTTTTTTCTTTCATATTCAACTTTTATTTTAACGTTAAAGCAGTAATTATCTTATTGCATTAAGTGGAATCATTCTCCAAAGCCGAGATGTTGAGTGAAAGTGATAAGAAATGGTGGCATGTTTTGAAACGGCCTGTATTAGTTTAAAAGTAGCATAATTTCAGTGTTCAAGAATGCCAAGATCTAATGCCATAATGAAGCAAATAAAGATAAGCAAATATGTCAACTATCTTACTGAAGATATGTTGACGTTTCAGCCTAGGATTTATATCTTGTTGAAATTCTAATTTGAGTGTCGTGCCTACACGAAAATTGTACTTTCAAACCTGTTTAGGACGGTTTGGAAAAAAAAATAATATTGGTTTCCACCTAAACTCAGAGATCTTCTGTATTGAATACAGTTATGTACGCTGGTGCAACAACTTCAAATATTTTCAGAGACTTTTAACGTAATTGAAATTCATTAATAAGTGGAGAATGTTTTAAACATATTTAAAATATATTTTCAAGAAACCTTAATTATTTTTGCAACATTTCTCTAGGATTTTTGCAAATTACGCTGTTAGAAAAAATTCCCGAAAAATTACGGAAAAGTATAGGCAAAAAATTATCCAGAAATCTTCGTAAAATAACGGACACTCAGATTTTACTTCGTAACGAAATCCTCCGTAAAATTACAGACAATCCATTATCCTAAAAAAAATTGAATGTCTTATTACCATGGCACTGCATTTTCCAAAAACACGAAATACTCTTCTCTAATATATTTTCTTGAGAACTTAAAATACAATTTAGTAACCAGAAAAGTATCTCGAATTTGCTGGGATTCGAGCCCACGACCTTGACATTAGTATACAAACACACCTACCATTGTACCACAGTGACAAGATAATCATTGAACGCGTTACATGTAGTAAAAAAAGCAAAACTTTATAACTGACACTGATCCTAACTTTATAACTGACATCCTGATTTGACATAACTTCATCAGTACCATTTTTTTAAAGAAACACAGTAAAATTTTCTTTAAAATTCTAGAAATATTTTTCCATGAATTTATGGAATGTTACGGTCAAACATCCGTAAACTGGCAATACGAACGAACCTCCGTAAAAAATTACGGAAGTCACTTCCGTATAGTTACAGTACTTTCCTACATATATTTCCGCGAATTTACGGAAATTTTTAACAGTGTATTTGAACATTTTATTTTATTTTGCCATAAAGGTTAACTGATAATTTGGATAAAAAATTACGTAATTTTTTATTAAGTACCTTTTGTAAGGTAGGATGTACTATCTTATTAGTTGGGAATTAGTGGTTCTAATTATTTAAAGTCCTTAATATTAGTTCCGTACTGTTAATCCTCCGTCAGTAATTCATTTGGTTTTTAATTCATGTTATGAAATGTTTCTTATATTACATTAACAATTTATTATCATTTGTTGATTTTCTTTTTTTTTTATTTGCCAGGGTAAATGGTTTGATTTATAATCTCCATGTTGACATACTACTGTTACACTAACACTAATTTTATTATACAACTGCTATCTTCAAACAATACCTCTGCTACTTTAACCTGTTTTCATAATCAAGGAACCTAGCATTGATATTCTGGAAGCAGCAGGGTGAGTGGTACAATAGTGAATAGTTAATTAATTAAATTAATTTTCTATATTTTATCACATATTTAAAAGCTGTTTTTGGTTACAAAATAATACTGTTGTCACCACAGTGCAGTTTGGTATTTGTCGCATAGTATTTTATTGTTGATAAAAAAAATTGGAAGTCTCCATCCCAACAAATACTTTGTAGTTTTTATGTGACTTTAATTTTTTTATGCTTTATTAATTTTTGACGGTGTAGCTGAAGCAGGGCTTTACAGTAATTGACTCTAAAAACATGGTAGGTCACGTAATATTTCCGCTCCAGGTGTTTTTTCTATTATGGTAATTGAATAAGCTTCTCGGATAGGCTATTTATTGGAGGGAGCTTTTTTCCTCTCCTTCGTGGCGCATGATGTATTTACACGAAATTTTCACCCATCACTGGCTCTCTTTTGTTTCTCGAAAACGCAATATCTTATAAATGAAACGTTCTAGGAAACACTGCACAATAATATCTTCCGAAATACCCACGCGCTCTGTGCTTCGTAATTTGTATATACAGCTTGCCTTGGAAGCAATATAAACATTGAATTGGCAATTCTGTTTATGTAGTCAGTCCTCTGTGGATAAATTGCTTGTTTAAACAAAAAATTACCTTCGATAAATTTTTTGAAACGAGCTATACGTAAATATTGGCACGAACACATTCGCTTAAACCGATTTTATTTCTCAGAAACCAAACGGAGTAAGGGTGACCTTTATGATAACACCAAAACACAGATGTTTAATCAAATTCATCAAGTAACTGAATCTATTGTATGGTTCCAGTACAAATCTAACGTTTCCCGTTTTTGGCTAAAGTGGAGGCAATAATATATGCTCGGTAGTAAGGACATTTTGAAGTGCTTTACCTGCAGACAAAAATTATTTCCTAGTCCAAAGTCAGTTTGAGGTACGGTACCCCTATGCACTGAAGCAGATATTTGTCTAGAAAATTTGGTAAGATTTAGTTGGGTGTCACTTGTCACGGCAGAACAAATTCGGAGTCAATCTTGATAAATAGGCCTATAGACAAGTTGGGCGAATATACAAGAAAGGTTTTGCTGTATAAAACAAATGATTTGATGTATTGGTGCATTTAATCATTATATTGTTGGAACCGAAATTATATTAAACATATAATTACCAAACTGTTAAAAAGTGTTAAAATTGCTTTTTCACAACAAGGTATTTGGGAAAATACCAGTCGTAAATGTAAAAAATAAAAAAAAATAGAAACGCAACGGACTTTCACACATGCTTTCCACAAATAAAACAACGGGTCATCATTTAAAGTCCCTTTGAAAAACACTTTTAACGAAAACAAGTCCTTCACACCTGCAGGCGATGGGGTGTTCGATGCATGAGTTAAGCTAAAGTCGACTTATCGCCTACCCCGTTCTTGTGCTTCAAAAAAAAAAATAGCAGCTAAGGTCCAAATAACTCTTAAGAGTAAATGTTTAGTATTCTTAAGCGGCCTTAACGATATGTTGTAAGAATTGCTTTAGCCTATCTCCTACGCATAGTCGTGAGTATAGAGCGGAGCGCAAAATGCTCTAAATGTCTTCTTTCTCACAACACTGAACCGTGTGAATTGTTGGCCCTGGTCGTCGTACTAATTTTGTCAATATTTATGTGCCCAGTAAATCGATAACTACTGAAGTACAAATTTTCTTACTGTATATCAGTATATAGCTGTGCGGAATTTTAATATATGTTATTAAGATGATATGACTACCAGGTAGAATTTCCGTTTATAAAGTTGACATGGGGTTCCAACTCTGCAATACGTTCAAGCATTGTGCAAATATGCAATGCTGATATTTTTTAATTTGGCTTGTCACCATTACGTCAGGTCTACGTAAAGACACGTGACGTGCTAGCAATGTTAGGGGTGGTCACGTAATAAAAAGGCTCCCATAATCCCTTAAAAGTAAGCCATTTTAGTGGTTCGAATCACTAAAATCGATGCTTTAAAGGGGAGTGTTAAATAATTTTCTTGTATTTATGCTTTCGAGCTATAACATTTATTCACACTGTATTATCCAAATTTCGTCTTTAACAAGACACGATATATTCATGATAAACTGCTCGACATAAATAATAATGGAATCATTAATTTGTCATGCAGAATCATTCATTGCAAGGAAATTATAGGTTGTCTTTTAAGAATGATAACAAGTACAATATAAGTTGAACATATGACATTATTATCATCTCCAATATTCATCACAAATATCTTCTATGCCTCAACATTGCCACATTTACCAAAAATATTTAAAAACAAAAGTTACTGCAGAAAATCAATATAAAAAATTTAGCATCTAGCTTTCCCCTTTAAGGGACACCTTCGCCTCAGTAATTGAAATCGCAGTTTCGGAAAATATTCTGATTCGGCGTGTTAGTACTAACTACATCCAGCAGGAAGTACGCTATTTTTATCAAACTGTTACATACATTTGAATTTTCATTTGCAAGCCATGCACAGTTAAATGAGCGGAGTCACATGTTCTCCTATATGTATTCACAATAAAAAAAGAACTTTAACAAAAAGTTTTTGGAAACTAGTTTCCAAAAAATTATATATACAAATATTATTTTAACTTTGCAGGTAATTCTAGAAAATATACAAATATGTCTGTACATTTACAAGTATTTGTTATAACTACATGTACTAACGGTTTATTTTCAGGTAAATTCTTGTACAGTTTACAATTGTTTGAACTGACACAAAAAAAAACTTTTTTTGGCTTTTCAATTTTTTTGTAAATATACGAGATGTTTCGTAAAATGTGACAGGCCGTCGAAGGTTATTTTGTTCCTCAGCAAACATTCTGCACATAAAACTATATCTCACTATTCCCGACAGGTATTTGTAAAATTCAGCCCACTTTAATGATCTGCAACATTCTTGTTGTAGTGCCCAGACTGATAAACGTTTTAACATCAGTGTACAAACTTTTTCTTGTAAAAGTACGAATTGGTTTTACTGTGCATTGCTATTCGAGGTAGAATAATAAATTAAGCTGTTTATTAAGTTGATTTTGAAATTTATTTAAGAGACGTGGATTGTGCCACATCTTTACCCTGATATGTAATACCATGCAAGAGCGTGAACTAGGCCGTATAAAATTATTTCCACACCACAAAGTACCAATAAATTTCCAGTAACGAATTCAGCTGTTTTTTTGTTTTGTTGTATGCCAACGCTCATATTATACTTCCGCCTAATTCTGTGGTAACATTCATGTATAGACACGTGGAATTTCGCGTTCCTTGGTGACATGCTGGAACCCACCCTAACACACTCCGTGAATTTACTGGCTCCGGGTCTTCGTCTGTTTGTGTGCCAGCATACAGGATTACAGGAAAGTTCGTATTTGAAAGTTGACCTTAACTCATTGGTTTAAAAAGTACTTTAGGCGCACGCCCATACTGTCGTCCAACAGGAGAATTTACCAACACACGGTAAATTGGAGTAAAGTCTGCAGAACGCGAAAATTTGAAGGACTCTATTCAAAACTGCAATATTTTTGTTAATATTAATTTTTTCAGGCTTGTGCCAATGACACAAATATTTTTAATCAAAAGCTTTGAAAAAGTTTGAGACAGTGTGCAGTCACACGATTCACAGTACTGTGGATGCGTTTTTAAAGATATTGTACCATTTGTCAGAAAAAAAAAATATATATATATATATACATACGTATATTGCTTCATTTTGGCTTATTTTCATGACAAAAAAACGTGATTCTTTGGGTGACGAAATCCAAAAAAACAGTTATGTTTATTGCTACAAAAAAATTCAACTACGAATTATGACATATTAGTGTCAAAACTGTGGAGCAAAATTTTGATATGAGTATTGTTAGCAATAAAAAAAATTTCGAAATCAATGCAAAACTAAGGAACAAGCTCTTTAGTGTTTTATGTTCCCGTAAGTCACGTGTATTTTTTTTATGTGTTACGTTTGTCCTCATTTTATCACATTACATTTAGTCATGTTCTGTGTTGTTGGAACACGTACGGTAGGTGATATTTCTAAACTTTCTGTGATAGCCAATTTTTGCACGGTAATTCATTTTAACACAGTGTTTTGTAATGTAAACGATTTTTATATGCAAATATAAATTATTGACTTCGATAGACCCAACATTCAGGCAGAAACTGAATATCCAAATATTGTCTTGTAAATATGTGATATTATTTTAATATTTAAATATTTTGTATGTTTTTGTAATGTACAGTACATACTGTAGTATAGTTTCTTCTGACTATATCCCATGCTACTAGTAACAATTGTACTATATATTTAGTCCAGTGGATAAAGGAAATAAATGAAATAAGTATTACTGTAAGCAGAGAGTTTTGTCATCGTCACGAAGAGGCCGCAGTTGCCGCAGTGGTTACAGCGCCCGCATACCTCTAACGTGATCCGGGTTCGACCTCCGACGATGTCGAACTAGATATTCGCATGTGGGAAACGTGTCATTGGTCGGCTTGTTTTCTTAGGGATCTCTAGTTTCATCTGCCACGTCATCTCTGCGCTGCTCCATACTCACCTCATCAACTTAAGGGCGCGGTCTACAGCAATTTTCATCATCATTATTTTATTTTGTGTTTGTACCAGATATTTTTTTATTATTTTAGACACAAAATGTGACTAAATTTGGCTCTTATGAAATTTTTTTATCTGTCATAGTTTTCGCGTAATGGCTTGTTAAAGTCATATTTTGCATGTTTCCGTTTTAACGACCACACTAAAACCAACTGATAAACCAAACTGAAAAAAATCACAGTTGATAAAGACATTACAGGCTACAATGACATGCTCATAAAATTAAAGAATAAAAATTATTTGTATTTTAAAAAAAAATTATTGAATTTTTAAAATTTATATTTTCAGTTTCAGCATTTTTTTTAAAATTCAAATAATTTTTATGCTTTAATTTTATGAGCATGTCATTGTAGCCTGCAACGTCTTTATCCACTGTGATTTTTTTTCAGTTTGGTATATCAGTTGGTTTTAGTGTGGTCGTTAAAACGGAAACATGCAAAATATGACTTTAACAAGCAATTACGCGAAAACTATGAGAGATAAAAAATTTCATAAAAGCCAAATTTAGTCACATTTTGTGTCTAAAATAAGAAAAAAATATGTGGTACGAATAAAAAATAAAATAATGATGATGAAAATTGCGGTAGACCGCGCCCTTAAATCAGCGCTGGGGAACTTGCTGGTCTAAATCTCTTCAAGCTTTTTCATGGCGATAGTAGCTATACTTGTTAGTGTAATGTTCGCTCCTCTTTGTTGTTTTCAACGTTCTGCAACTGAGTACCGTTTCTTTTCATCCTAGTATAAAATTAAATAAAAACGTTGTCATAAATTACTAATATTTCTCTGTCACAACCCCTCACAGCATGTAAGATACGTAGATAGTAATGACATTCTTATATACACAGGTATTATTCAACTAATAATGTAGCGTAAGAATATTAGGTTGTACTTAAGCTTACTACAAATCCATTGCATTTTTTTTTTTTTTAGCTTTATTACAACTCGCGTTTTTTTTTTTTTTTTTTTTTTTTTTTTTTTTTTTTTTTTTTTTTTTTTTTTTTTTTTTTTTTTTTTTTTTTTTTTTTTTTTTTTTTTTTTTTTTTTTTTTTTTTTTTTTTTTTTTTTTTTTTTTTTTTGTTTTAAAACTCGATCGTAATTATATTTTACATATTTTTGTGATTTGTATTTTTATTCGCGTTTCGTATCAGGGTAATATCGATCACTGTAAAATTCGTTTGTAAAAAAATTACACATTGTTACGTTTACTCCCAGAAGACCGGATTCAAATCGGCGCTACTCCACCAACGTTACGTTTACGCAAAAATAAACATTTTAGTTATTTTGTTAATTCTAGAGTACGTATTACGTAAAACGTACAGTATTTAATAAATTGTCAATGTAAGTGAGACCCGCAGTCTAAATATCAGGTACAGCTTTAATTTACAGTCTATACAAACTACTACATTACTTTTAAGATTATATTTACGGAGGGAGGCAAGAATAGTTATGTACATAATTATGCATTTATTATTACTTATGAGCCACTCAGTTTAGTTACGACGATGACAGTCCCGCCTTGTTAATGATGCCGAGGCTAATGTAAGGAAACGTCCACGGCGTTCGGCACGTCGTATAACTGGACGTCGTGGTGCATCTTGGTAGTGAAGTGGTCCTGGCGACGATATAGGGCATACAGACCTCGTAGGTAGTGTGACACGCCCCTTTATCGCGCCCTGTTTGGCAACTCGTACCGCTATTGGAGTGGGCAGTTCTGCCTTGCAGTTTGCGGCAATTTATGTTTGATATTTTGGAATTCCTGGCCGAGTGGCCTGGTTACTTATCGCTGTGTTAGAACCAGGGTTACATACTGAAACAAAGTGAAGCAAAAATCTTTTCGCGAAAACTACCGGACCCTACCAATCATACATGTAGCGTTAAACTATAGTGATTTCAAGGGTGTGCTGGCACAAAATTAGTTCGCGATATACCTTCGTTAGAGATGATGGTATATCGCGAAAATGTTCTGAGCCGACATATCCTTGAAAACGCTGTAGTTAATTGCAACTTATAGGCTGTTACTAGGTGATGTACGTCTGACACAACATAGTTGTCTGCAAACAAACAACAGGCATAAAATATTACAAATGCGGGATTCTTATTGACTCAGTCAAATAGGGCAACAGCTCCACATACAATAGAAAGCCAGTAAAAATCTAATAAGCTGAACGTATGTTGAAATCCAGCAAACAGTCAAGTTTTTCCGCTATAAACCATTATCTCTAACCATCATCTCTTACCATATGTAGGGATGGATTTTTTTTTCGCGGAGAATTTCGAATTTTTGCTAAACTGGAACGTACTGTATTCATTTCCGACTGTTTTCTGTCGTTACTGGTGGGTCCCTATTTGACTGAGCCAATGCTAACTATGGTGCGCTATGACTGAACGTCTGTGATAAGTCTGTAAACAGCTAGACCGTGCCACACAACCAGCGGCCAATCACGCAGGAGCAGGACGCTACACACATTTGGAGAATACGCTGGCAGAAAGAGTCCCGGAATTTCCCATCATCTCTAACCATACGAGACCGACCGAAACACACACATTATACTGTACTCATAGAAAATTAGGGTAGTCTGCTGAAATGTGTATCACTTACACAGGAAACATGGCAGTGCAAACTTTATTATTATTATCATCACTATTATTATTATTATTATTATTATTATTATTATTATTATTATTATTATTAATGTACAACCTAATGGAAAATGAAACAGAGTGGATTCAGAAACATTTCTGATCTGTGAAATTAGTATGACAGTAATAGTCTACTAAGGCGCAATACGATAATGGAACAGAATATTTAGGAATACAGAGAGGAAACAGCTGGTAGGACGGCGAACTCAGTCACACACGCCAGCAAAATGGCGGAAACGGCCGCCGCCAATCAGCGTAAGGCGACTAGTCTGTTAGCCGGCAGCCAGGCCAATAGGAAACCTGCCGTAACATGCAGGAGACAAACATACACGGGGCTGGTATCGACAGCTATGGGCAGCCAATAAGCTACGAAGTTCGCCCGTATCGAATGAGCCACCACGTCATTTCACGCCTGTATTACTGTTTAGTTTGTGATAGTGGTTAGGAACAAGTTCCGCTGTTTCAAGATTAATATCCCTCCCCCCTCACCAAATAAAATCGTTTTTTATTATTATTTCATTTTAAGTGGTCTGAAATTTATCGTCCCACAATTAATCAGTTGCACTGTGAAACTTCCATCTGATTCTGAAAACCTGTGCTTGTCATAATAATTATGAGGAATATGACAAATGAGTACATACCATCATTAATTTTGCTGACTTTTCTATACTTAATAAAAAATTATAATTAATAGGTCATCCATACATTTCCAACGCCTTGAAGTAGGCCAGAAACGTAACTTGCGAAAACAATGTGCTGCTTCCAGTGCAATGACTTACTTTAACATAGATTCTTCATTCAGCAACTATCTCGATGTGATGGCGAGAACATGACCATACTTCCGAAATCGCCGTGTTTCATGGGAAAGCGTTGGCAATAGATAAAATAATACATCACAAATTTCGTGGTCCATTTGGACATTCAGCCACAAACAGCAGTTTTTTATTCCCAGGAAATGCTTCCGGCCTTATTTAACTGACCAGTTAATTTTGGTAATAATCTTATTAAATACAATATTAGGTCTTTCTGTCCACTTAAAAACACCCGACGACTCAGTTAAGTAACGGTATACCATAAAAAAATATTAATGTTTAAAACTTGACTGTACGACTGCTTAGTGCAAAATAAGTGTTTCGTGAAGGAACAGATAAATTTCGGTATCGAAAAATGTTATCAGATTCCATAAATACTGTTACTGACAAGTGCCTACCTGTCTGTTACGACGTTTCTCAGAGAGCTCACAGATAACAAAGGCAGTGATGGCTTGTGGGTTGTTGCCAGGTAGGGATGCAGTTGGCAAGAGCTGTATAGGGTTGTGCACTGGTTGACTCTACAGCCACTGACACGCTGATGTGCAGATGCCCCTTACTACTGAGTGGTCACAACACATCTAGTAGCCGGCAAATATTTCATGGTCGTTGGTCTACGGCGCGTTCATCAAGAGTGTACAGTTCTGACTATGTGCAGCCCCATCTGGCAACAATCCACGAGCCGCCACTGAACAAAGGAAAGGGAAACATCACACTTTAGAGTATGTCATATAAGCATACTAAGGCGAGTCAACTGCAAATTTTATTGCCAAGCCATTTTCTGCGGTATGATATTTGTTTGACAGAAAGGGGTGCATTCATAGGTAGAATAACTAATATTCCTTTCGTTTTAAGTTTCGGTTAGCCAGTAATGTATTTTGTACCATAATAAAGTAATAATTTGAGTCATATTAGGTAGATATATATTATTTTATGACCACGTAAATGGTTTGTGTGTGTAGAGCACCATAGTTGCAGCACGAAGCGCGCGAAACAAGAGGACGAAATTTGACGGTGTAGAGGCCCGTCCCCTTACAGACTGTGCTTCATCACATTAACATGCGCACTGCCACCCCCAATTCCCTCCCTCCTTCCCCTCTGACAGTGCCCCCTTGCCCCACCCGCAGCCTGGTGCCACTCCCCTTACCCAGGCCACCGCACAATGACTCAAGTGGGCTTTTTACCCACCTTCGTAAGAAGCTCTTTCATGCCGTGACCCGCCCTTCCGTCTGGCTCTGGAATAGACGAGAGAGAGAGAGGAGATACAGACAGAGAGAGAAGCGTGATTGCTCTGGCCTCAAGGGAACGGTGTTTGTTCGGCTCGTCTTGTATAGCCGGTGGCAACACTCGACAAAGAATACACCGGTCATTTGTCATCAGCCCCGCGAGAAACCAGCCACCAGGGACATTTCTGAGGCAAATGTCGCTCTCGATGTGGACTTGGGGCGCGGATGTCTGCTGGTGACGAGTTGGGTGCTCTGTTTTTGAAAACGAAGTTATTAAAATGGTTTCTAAGCTTCTGGGTTGTTACCGTGTCACTATCGCAATTTCTTCCCGATATTTCGGTAGACATTGCAACCTCCTTCTATAGAGTGAAGTCGTGGTAGCATGACGGGAAAAAGTCGCTGCTGATAAGATTTCACCCCGAAGATGGGGTGAAAGGATTGCGAAGGGGGGAATTATTCAGCTCGAACTGTGACTAGAGGTGAGAGTGAAGTATCATTTGACGGAATCATCATATTTATTAATCCTGTACGAAAAAAAAGTATCAGTTATTTAATCTTATTCGGACAGGACGTCTGGTCTGCGTAACCAAAAATCCTGTGGAATCTTTGATTTTACAGGCTTAGCAAATCTGGTTGTTGCGTTGTCGCTGTCATCCTGCCACTTTTATCGACACCGTAGTGGTTTATCGATACAGGCGATCAAATATCGGTATACTGCGTTTCACATTTACAGTTTTCATTGTGTAATTCTCTCAAATTTCAATATAAAATTTACTGGCCATACGGTGACCTACACTGCATCAAACGTACACAACATATAAACTAAAACCGAAACTACTCCCAGAAATGTCGACACTTACTGACGTTATTTGAAGTTGTAAAATTAACCTCAGTAAAACTAACTTCAGTCAAAGAAGTCACGAGAGTAACTTCTCGATCTACTTCTTGACTATTAGCAGACGAAAGTCGCCATTTGGGGCAAAAAATGTAACACAGCAGACATAATTCAAAGCTGCAACTGAATGCACAGTATTTAAAATTTTAAGATGTAAGCACGAAACTTATATCATATGTAATGTAAGTACGTATAAAAATATGCTGCGGATGTAACATCTAGTAAAATATTTAGAAGATATAAAATATGTAGGTTGTGTTTGGATGGATGCCCGCCACATTAATACCCAGAACAATACTATAGGCGTTCATTACAACGTCCGTAACCTCTAGTGATCGACAACACTTGGTCACGTGACTGAGAATAACCTACCCTGTTTCACCTCGCGAGTTAATGTAACCGACTGAAGTGGGCGTCGCAGCAAGCCTGTCGTCCCGGTGTAATTGGTCGTGGTACAAGGCCGAGGGAATTATTCAAATGACCCGGGTGGAAGGTAGTTTCATCGTTCGAGGGGCGAGGAGGTGTCTGCTAGGACCCGGTGGATCGTTGCGCGACGTCGAGGGGTGGTGAGTGAAGGGCGGGCTCTTCAGGGCGACGTTGTGGGGGAGTGCCGCGGTGTCCATGGCGACCAGCGTACACGAGAGACGCACCCCCTTGGCGCACCCCGTGGTTATCAGGTTCCGGGAACCTCTGAGGATGTGTTCTGGGAACTCCGGGTCGCTTCTACAGCCAAGGAACACCCGCGAATGTGACCTCTCAAGCCCTGGTCTACACAAAATACCTCAGTCCCGCATTTCCCCAAGTATTCATATATTAAGAGGAGTCTTCGTCGGTGTCGAATTCCCACCTTTGACGCGTGGGAACAGCGTAGCGATAAGAGCCAGTGTCCCACGCTTGACGAGAAGCGTAGCGCCAAATTGGAGTGCAAGGTTTTCGTTGTAGTCTTTTTCCTACGGGACTTTAAGGGCATGAGCCCGAGTTTCTTCGCATTGAACGACAAATATTTTTTAAAACATAAATGGGAGCCGATATCGTAAAATCGCTTCGTAACTTTGTTATGACTGATTTAAACTGCATACTCTAATTTTGTTGAGTCATAATACTGCAAAATAGTTGCTAATTAGTTAACTAACGAATTTTCCTTTTAATTGATAAATTAGCTATATTCAACATCATACAGTTTGTTTCGAAAAATTACATTGCATAGTAAAAACTATTTGCAAAAAAAGTTACGAAGCAATTTTACGATATTGACTCTCGTATGGACGTAAAAAAATAATTCTCTCGAAAGCCGAGAAACTCGGGCCCAAGCCCTTAAGCGGCGACCACAACATTTTATTTTTGAATAGTATGAAGTAAAGAGCAACGCATACCTCTCGCTTTGCACTTTATGAATTCAGGTGATATTTTTGGAGTTACTGCAGTCTAAAAAAAAAAAAAAAGCCGTTTTCAGCTATTTTGAGAGGTCCGAAAATCATCTTTCTAACAAGCGTGATGCATTTTTGAAAACATAGGAGCGTAATTTCAAGTGCGTGTTCTTTTCGTAGATAAACATAAATGAATACGTTAAGCGGTTTCGCGTGAAAAAGAATACGCGTGACTCGCTGCAACGCCGTCCATATGATGCACCACGCTCGACAACAGACATGTCGCCTCAATTAGCAGCATGAGGCCAGTGCGCAAGGTTTCCGTAGAACTAATTTTCCCCCAATGCGACTTAATGCGGTGACGCTGATTTGTTTCGTATATAATAAAATAACAACCAATTCGTTTTGAAGTTTACGAATTCAGATCGTAAGTTTCGGAGTTACAGCAGTCTAAAAAAAAACTCTTCTTAACCATTTTGAGAGGCTCCAAAATCACGTTTCTAGGAAGCATGCTGAAAATTTCGCGTGGGAGAGTATTAGCGTGACAAGCTGCAACACCGTCCATGCACCAGGTATAGTGAGCACTGAAAAAAAGTTTTCTTCCAGTTGATTTGCAATTATCTTTAACATTTTTAATATGAAAACTTATATGTAACTACAAACCAGTGTAAACGTTTCAACTCATTCAGAAGTTAACATATATTGACCTAATAAAACATATTTTTAATTAACTGCAAGTTGTGCTGAGTGCTTAGTTTATAGAGAACAGACTATATTCATGAATGTACGGGGTACACTTGTCCGTGTTTGACGTTTGGAGACGCAGACAGGCGAGACATAAGATACAGTTCGCCACACCAGGGGCGTCATAAACCGAATGGGTGGGGGGGGGGGGCGAGGGGCGGCGGGGACACGTCCCTCCAAAAAATTTCGTAGTTTTTAAGATTTTTTCAGATTAAGAATTCCTTCAGTTGTTGTATATTAAATATTTTGATGCAGAACCTCTTTTTAAATAGCAGCATTTTGCACCTTAAAATAAAAAATTTCCCGGTGGAGGACTCCTACACACCCCTTTATTACATAGGTTATACGTACACTTTCTCTACCAGTGACGTCCCCCCCCCCCCCCCCCCCCAAAAAAAAAAATCAATTGCTTACGACGCCGATGCGCCACATTCTGCGAAAATCGCTCCGCTTCTATTCGAAGTGTCCCAAACTAGAGTGCAGTGTTCTCGTTTTATGCTATTTTCTGTGAGACTTTGAGTGGTGACCCTGCAAATTTATTTGTGGAACGTTTTAAGTTACGTATAAAGCATGCTTCTATTGTTGTGTTTCACGAATCCGGGCGGTATTTTTATTTTTTGTTACAGCAGTCTGAAAAACCGTTTATAAGTCACTTCGAGGAGCCTTGAGGTCATGTTCTTAATAATCGTGTGAAATGTCTTAATATATAGAAGCATCGTTTCAAACGTGTGTTCTTTTCGTAGGTAAACGTAGAGCGAATAATATTTGTCGTTTTGCGTAGAAAAGAATAAACTTGGCGTGCTACAACGCAGTTCAATCGCCAGATATACAGGCTCCTTTGTTATGCCTGCCTGACAGCGATTGCGTGGGCTAGTGATAACATTTTAAATTATATTCGTCGGTTCTGTCATTTTTAATGACACGCTTGCGTACGAAACCCATTTTTTTGCGTTGAGACGACGTGAAAATTGCTACACAGATAAAAATGTGGAAAAAATACGAAATTATGTTATCCAGTGTTTTTGGACATGAGTATACTTATTTGTTCATAGTTTTCACGATACTGTAATGAAAAATCAGTCTTAAAAGATTCTGTGGCAATGTGTGCCTCACTGAGACGAACAAAAATAGGCAATGGTGGCACATTTGACAAGTACTGAGACACAGAGAACGTAAGTTAACTTTGGCTGTGTCCCAATTTAAAGAGTATTCTCTGGAAAGAGCACATTTTCGCATTACAACAAGAGAGAGAGCTCTTTGGCACTCTCGCTCTCTCCGATTGGGATGATGTACTCTCGAGTTTGTAAACAAACGATGCAAATGTAACAAGTGCGTAAGTTTCATTAATGCAAGTTATAAGCACATCAAACAAATTTGTAGGCAATTCAAATAATAATTATAACTTACCATTGTCTTGTTTTAAGCAACAAATAGCGTTTATAGGTGATGACGTAATTTTATATTTTGTGTATTTAAAAGTTTATTAGGGCAGAAAATGTTTACTCAACTTCTCGCCATAATTTACTGTTCATTGGAAATAATTATTTATGTATAAATATAGAAATATTTGCAATATGTGACACACATTTCTTCGATAACCTTAAACCATAGTTTATTGAGACGACCAGAGCTCTCTCTCTCTCTCTCACTCTCTTTCGCTGACGTCAATATGACGTGGTTGCGAGAGAGAGAGAGAGAGAGAGAGAGCGAGAGAGCACACACTGAGTGAATTGAGACACGTCCTTACATATTTCTATTCTTATATTACCTGCACCACGGCGTTTGATGCGCGGAGACAGCGAAGCGATAAGGTTCAGCTTTCCATTACTCGACGGTAACAACATCGCTTATATTCGCGGTGCGCCAAACTGGCATGCAGTGTTATCGTACTATTTATTTTCCTATGGAACTAAAAGTGGCTGCCCTGCAATTTTATTTGTGTAAAGTTTGTAGTAATGGCCGACGCATGCTTCCAACGTTGTATTTTGCGAATCCGTGTGGTATTTTTCCAGTTACCAGCTGTCTAAAAAAATCCGTTTCAGCCATTTTGAGGGGCCCCAAAAACATGTTTCTAATAAACATGTTGCATTTTTAAAATTATAGAAGCCTAATTTTAACTGCGTATTATTTTCGTAGATAAAGATATTGTTAATAAGTTTAGCTGCTTGGCGTAGAAATGAATACGCGAGGCATGCTACAACACCGTTCGTTCGTCATAACCTCCTTAATGCTGTTCCAAATATGTTTCTGATTTCTCAGCAAGAAAGTGTGATACATTTACGAAATGAAATACAGCATAATCATTGTTTACTTTTTAACACACGAATAATTATGAACATTTAAATATCAAAAACTGTCCAACGCATGCAAATGAATTAATAACAGTGGTTATGCACTGACTGAGGTGTTTCTAAAAGTCATAGTATCTCCGCGAAGTATTTTCTCTGGAATGAACCGTTTTCACCTTAAAACCAAGTTTAAGGTTTGAATTCTTTAGCTTGAACTATGTCATTAAAGTAAACATATTTCAGCATGCAAACCACTTGATTAGATTTCATGAAACAAAATTATCGTTGTCTAGTGTCTTATATATTTACTAGCCGGCCGGCTGCGGCATTGCGCGCGTGAAATTATGTAATGTAAACAGTAACTCTGGATAAAATATGTGATGAAGGCATATAACAGCCAGCGTACTCAATAACAGTGAACTATAAATTGTCATAGCTCAGAGTAAAGAGCGCGCGTAATATGCTCGTATATGAAGTCATAGTAATTACCATCGCAAAGTCTTACACGTGACACGAACCCGTGACCCCACCCCTTCCACACCACAAACTTTATACAATACCTATGTGACTGTTAAAGGCATGCCGTGGTAATTCTTTCGTATGTACAGGCTACAGTCCAAAGAAGTTTTATTTATGAGTAGGTTGGCAAAAAGAAACGACTGTTGAGTTATTTCTCCGTGATCATTCTCTTTTTTTCGGGAGACTGTAACATTTTACTGCTTTTCACCTACTTAATTTGCGAATTTCATGGAAACCTGAATTTGTTTTGTAAATATTTACATAAGCTTCATTCTTATAAAAAAAGCATCTCGATATCTCAACGGGTATAAGCGGTACAGATGATTATCTGAAATCACATTTTATTTTTTTAACAGCTTTCAAGGAAAAATTTCGAAAAATACTGGAATTGCTTTTTTTATATATATATATCTTTACGTAAGAATAATTTTAAAGCAAAAACCATTTCAATATTTCAACTGGTTTAGGAGATAAGTGGGATTAACATTAAAAACACGTTTTATTTTTTAAGAGCTTTCAAGGACGAATTTCCAAAAATTGTAAAAATACTTTTTAGATATTTACTTAAGCACCATTAAAAAAAAAAATCACCTCACTATCTGAAATGGTTTAGGAGAAATCACAGAGTAATGAAAAACACATTTTACGGCTTTTCACCCCCTTAATTTTCGAATTTCTCAAAATCGAAAAATTCGCCAATATGCATTTCTTTAGGAAATATTATGAAGTTAAAAAATGTATGATAGTATTCCCGGTTAATGAGGTATTAAGGATTCTTTAAATACACATTTAATCCCTTTTCATCCCCTTAATTATCGAATTTCGAAAAATACTTTTTTAGCCGGTGCCTACGGGGCAAGGGGAAGCTTCCCTCAAAATGTCATGGTTCTATGTCTAGCGGTTTAGGCTGTGCGTCGATGAGTGAGTGAGTGTGTCAGGACACTTCATTTTATATATTAAGATTGTTTAATGCAATTTAACAGGATAATGATGCACAATTTTGACATTTGTACTGAAAATATATTCAAAAATTAAATTATGTTAACTACCCTATTTAATTTTTTATATTTTGTAGCGGATTTTTTTACACTTTTCTTACGCTAGTACTTCATAAAATACAACCGAAATATATAAGTATTATAAAACAAAGAGTACAGTTTGTGACCACTTGACCGTCATTAAGGCTGTCCACCAAGTATGTCTTTTTTTTTTTTTTTAGTTTTACCATGGTTTTTGACATGTCATCAAAAAATACGATAAAATCACAAGACCAACTGGAAAATAATTTTTGTATAATACTTTAGTGAAATTCTACAATGGTCACAATTCGGTATCGTTGCCGAGATTAAATTCTCGTATTTGCAAGTACTTATTTACGAACGTATAACTTGCTATTTATGAATTCTGAATCATAATGTATCTCGTTGATAGTATAAGCTGAGTTTAATTGGGGTTTGTTGTACCTTTTTATACCAATACCAATAAGGCGATATTTTACAAGTTTGACGGCTATGACTGGCTGTGTGGTATCGTACCTCCTAAACGGATGGGTCTATTTCCATGTTCTTTTATTAATCGAAACAAAGTTTCATCGGAATGGTTCTTAGCTGCATTTAAGGGCACGGTCTACAGCAACTTTCATCGTTAATTTTTTTAAAATGTTTGCACCATACATTTTTTCTTATTTTAGACATACAAAGTGACTAAAGTTTTCTCTTACGACATTATTTTCTCTCTCATAGTTTTAGCCAAAAGACTCATAAACGTCAGAATTTGCATGTTACTGTTTTTTGTACGCCACTGAAAGCAACAGACATTACAAAATAAATTTAAAAAACATTACATTGAGCAACGATGTTGTAGGCTACAACGTCTGCTATATAAAAAAAATATTTTTGTATTGAAAAAAAAAATTGCTCAAATTTTAAATAAATACTTTAAAAGTACAGGAATTTCTTAAATATACCAAAAATTAAATTTTTATATAGGAGACGTTGTAGCCACTTCATTGTTATTCGCTGTATTTTTTTTTTCATTTTGGTACGTCTGTTGATTTTAGTGGCGTCCTACCTAAAACCGTAGCGTGCAAATTTTGACGTTTATGGGAAGATAACACAGTGAGAGAAAAAAAAATCTTAAGAGCAAAATTTAGTCACATTTTATGTCTTACATAAGAATAAAAGTATCTGATACAAATATAAAAATAATAACATGACGTTGAAAATTTATGTAGACCGTGCTCTTAATAAGTATCTGTCCAGATGTTTAAAAGTTGGTTTTACTCACTTCTGCTTGACTGCACGGTTATAAATGCTTTTTACTTTTTGTGTACTCCGTGCTTTTCTTCGATAGTTTTTAAATTCATTCAGTTGACTTGAATTTTGATACACGTTTGTAATTCCGATGGTCCTGCAATTACATGTAACCTATAGACCAAACGCTGCATATAAGCGCGTAGTGTCTATAGTCCATTGACACCCGTAAATTTCGCGTGATTTTCAGGCTACAGACTAGACTCTAATCTGTTGTTCGATAGCTCTGGGTCTTCCACTGACCTTACAATTTCGTGGATTTTAACGGGGAATTCTTTGAGCCAGAAATTTCTGTTTCTCTTGTAGCGTGACCAATCGCATGTGAATCAGGCAACTACGTACATAAAGACTGGTAAGCAATGATATAACAGCGTGTGCTCGTGTGTGTACGCACAGTCTGTGACCAAATAAAAAACGTGAATTTTCCATGTCTCCAGTAATTCAGTGTAAACGTACTCTGCAAACCATGTGACAATCACGTTCCGTAATACTTAAAAATTATATTATATTTTCATGTAAAAATACACGCACACAAATTTCAGAAGATATATATTTTATATTTTTGATATTGTTGTCCAGTAAACATTATTCATACTGTGCTGTTAATTTTTTTTTTTTTAAGTTGCAACAATGTTGGTATCAAAACATGAAGTGTAATAATATTAATGATTGTGTATTAAAATACCAGTAGGATTTATATGACAACAAATATTCTTCTGCACTTTTTGAACTGTATAAAAATAAATATTTTACGTTTACAGCTGAATAAGTATTTAAATTTAAAAAGGTAAAAATTACACTTAAATAAAAATTAAAAATCAACACATAAAAATTGTCATTCTGAACACTAAAATTAATAAGTTCAAATTACTATTGACCCTCAAATGAGCCTGGGGACCGCTAAGTCAACCAGATATGTAGTTAGGAATTGAAACGCTATAGAACAAAACAGCAAGCTCAATTCCACCAAATGACGTATCAGTTCAAAAACATTAACTGAAATGTAGCTTATTTTAATTTTTGGGCTTATATTTTTGGAATTTTCACATATATGTACTCACGACACGCGTAAGTTTTGTTGCAGTTATTTTTCCTCATTTCAACTACCTATTTTGTTTATTTAGCTGTCCCCCGACGCATTTAATTTAAGGTCCATGTTGCCGTTTTGTTTTGTATGTGCTGAAACTGACTACGCACTCGAACAACAGTCAGTGAATGCATAGTACAGTGGAGTCTAGCCGGCAGGTAACTGAGCTAGCGAAATATTTTAGCCTCTAATAATTTACAGTGAAACTAGATCATATATTATTAGAATTTAAAATGATAATTTTTTTCAATTACGTAAAATCCAATTTTTTGTTAAATAGCTGAATCTGTAAAAGCAAGACTAATCAGTTTATAATTGTTGATGTTTTAAACTTGTAATTAAAAACTTTTCAATGTATAATAACCATGGTTAAATATAGGAAAAGGCGAACGCCTTAATTTCGCCACGTGAAACCCAAGACGTTAATAAAGTTAGGAAAATAAAATAACGTATTTCCTGAGCGTTAATACCAAGAGACGCAAGTTAGCGAATTTTCAAGTGAGCAGAGACCCAGTCTTAGCAGAATTCTAGAATTGTGTGCTTAGAATTTATATGTATTACACACCATACCCTGATTTTATATTATATTTTACCCGTAATATTAAGTTAAGTTACTGTTGCGTGAAAAACAGAAAAAAATTGTTTAACTGCACACGGTACTTTGTATGGACAGAGTGGATACTTGCCTGAAGTCACGTATGTGTCCTGGCAACAACATTGACGGTTGCAAATGCATTCACAGGGCGTTTGTGAGGATTTTAGAAGTTCACGCACAACTCTCAGAACGCCCGCTTCAGAATACGAGTTTTAATTCATACCATGATCAGCGAGGGAGAGAAGAAAAATAAAATATTTACTTAACTGAAGATAATTATATTACGGATTTGATGTATCAGTATTTGCCTCCAATAAAAATGTATTTTGTATAGAAATATTTAGTTTTCGTGACAAAATTGTTTTACAGTTACTTCGTAACATCAAAGGAATATTAATTTTAAATTCGATTCCATATACCTCAGAACATAACTAGTTTGTAGTTCAGTAATTACCAATAACAAACACCACGTTAAGTTTAATATTTTTCTTTTTGTAGCTGCCGTAAGATAAATGTTAAAGTAAGCTTAAATTTTAAAATAATAACTTCTTAAAACTAAAAATTCGTATTATACATTTAAAATTGTATTGTTAAATTATGTGTGCACAGTACCGCTACTTTAAAATTAAAATACATTACATGCAGCAATACTTATAAATAAAATAAATAACGGACTTAGTCTGCATTGCTTTACTGGTTATTATAATATGTCACACAAGAGACAAACCTCCAAATAATGATTTTAATATTAAAATATAACAAAGACAGCCCAAAAAAAAGTGTAAAATGTATGAAAAAACTCATACTTACGGCCATGACCTTTCATTTATTTCAAACAATTGCAAATAACTCTAACAATTTCTAACCAAATGATTTGGAAATATTTGAGACTGTGTTCACTCATACGATACACAATTCTGTCAGAGCGTTTTTTTAAAATAGTGTATAGTTTGTTAGGAAAAAAATATTTTGCTTCAGTTTGACCTGTTTTGACCACAAAATATGTGATGTTTCGGGGGCATAAGTCTAAAAAAATTTTTGGTGTACTGCAGCAGAAAAATTCAGATACAAACGATGATACATAAGTGTTTAAAGTGTAAGAATGAATTTTTGATGTATGTATTAATTTGCGTTAAAAATATATCTTCGAAACCCCTGCTAAGCGGAAGAGCATGGCCTTAACAACCTATTTAGGCTTCAAAGAGGTTGTAAGGAATTTTTAAATATTACATTTCTTAGTTAAAAGTTATTTGTTTATCAGATTTTTTTTTTTTACCTCATAGTTAGGGCCCACTAGTTTTCGCGAAAAGATTTTTGCCGTACTTTGTTTCAGTGCCTTACGCGCTCATCTGCATCTCTGCTTCGTGGTCAGTGATTGGATGCCTTAACATTTCACGTCTGAAATCACGTCACAAATCACAGACGTGTTGTGTCATAGTTATCCATGTACTGATTGGCACAGTCAAATGAATAACAACTCTGCACAAACACACTCTGCCAATAATCATGAAGTTGAGCTGCAGGTGTACACGTAAGACACTGAAACAAAGTGGGGCAAAAATCTTTTCGCGAAAACCACCGGGTCCTACTCATAGAAACCTGAAGAATTCGCGTCCTAATTTGACACCTCTTGGAGTACGCTGAGCCAATAACAAAGAAGCAGCTAGCCCTAGTAGTGTGGTATCACTGTGTCAGCGAGCAGCCAATGAACAGCTGTTGTATACTTGAGTACACATATATTCATAGAGACTAGCCTACAGGTCATTGAACCTGCCAATTTTTCAGGCCTCTACTCATAGTCTATTGAGATAGTTCGTCCAATCTGTATTCATATTTCAGGAACGTTGCTGTCACATAATTTAAAATAGAAAACAACTTCGTATTGATACGACTACACTCTAAATCTGAATTAGTGAATATTCACTGATTCACGCTGAGGCATGGAGCATTTTCAACAATTTGAATCCGTGAAAGGAGTCACTGTTTAATTTGTTAATATTCACTGATTTCATTTAAGAGTGCCAACATCTAACAATGAATCAATGAATATTCACTGGTTTTTCCGGCTGTTTTCAAAGAACAGTTTTCACTTGTTGAATAAGTGAAAATTTTTTGGAAAATCTGTGGACATTCGTTAATTAACTTGTGGAATGTTGGCACTCTTTATCGGAATCATTAGTCACAGATTTCTCAGTGGTTTCTCACAGATTCAATTTGTTGAAACTCCTCCATCCATCGACGTGAATAAGTGAATATTCACTAATTCAGATTTAGAGTGTAGAGCCGGTGATTTATGTTGAAAAGTATTTTGCATCAACTTGTTTCAGCGCCAAGCGTCAACATCTGAAGGTTTGCTGCATGGTTACTGGCAACATGCCTGCATGCAGAGGTGTCGTTCTTATGACTAAGCCAATCAGAACAAGGTTACTGGGACACCACAAGTATGTGATATGCTGATAGGACGCCAAGACGACGAGAGATAAGACTAATCAGGACGGACAGGAAAATGTCGCAAAAATATTTTTGCACCACTTAAGTTTCAGTGTCTTAAGGCGGCCGCCTACCTCACGCTTCAAATATGTTGCGGTGTGTTCGTAGACAGGTTTTTTCTACGAAATGTCCATCGTGCTAACGTACGAAAAGAATACACACTTCAGACAAGGTCGGGACCTAATTTTTAAGACACTACGCTCATTAAAAACACTATTTCTAAGCCTCCAACATGGTTAAAAACTGCCTTCTCAGACAGCCGTACTTCAAAATGTACTAACCGGATGTATGTGAAACTCAGATTGTGATGTGCACTGAACTTCGCTATAAACTTTCCACCAAAAAAATTATAATGTAGGGAAAGGAAAATTTCGCGAATTCAGTGACCTGCAAGTTAGAATCAACTTACCTATGCATTCTCTAGCAACGACGATTTGTTAACTAGCTGCTACTCAGTGACACAGCAGACAACGAACGAATAGACGGGGCATGAGTATGCATGGATTCTAGCCTGCAGGTTATTGAATTCGCGAAATTTTACTGTCCCTAATTGTATGGTCACCGCTTAGTGTCCCGTTGTAAAAACTGTTCGGCGGGAACCTTGCACGCTATTTCATAGCTAGGCTCTTTGAGGCGATGCGGCATTTGGTGCGTGCTTCTATGTCGTCCTTATGTCTCAGCATTTCTGAATCTCTAACGCGCAGGTAAGTGGCGTCTTAAGGGCGTTCCTTATGGCAAAAATTCATAATATTATATTTGCCCGACATAGTATTCGCTTTCTAGACGTTACTTGTGGCTACATGTTCCACTTGTAAAAATATATTATCTTTGTAGTCTTCCTATAGCGACATTACAATGTCAAAAGTTGCAAGTTAAGGGAACATAGGAATAACAAAAACCAATGGACTTATTCAAATGAAATAATTTACACTGAAATTATATATTATGGGCCATGTGTTAAAATATTAAAAACCACAAATTAAAATCCCTTTGTACTTTTAAAATAAAAATAAAAATAATAAACATTTACTTAATTTTTTTTAATTTTTAAAAAAGATAAAATTATTTTGTTGATTTTTTTGCATATTTTTGCATATGGGCCAAAATATCTGATTTCAGTGTAAATTATTTCATTATAGTAAAACGCTTGGCTTTTGTTATTCCTAGTTCCTGTATCTTAGAGGTTCTGGCTTTGGTATGCTGCTGTGGGAAAACTACGAGAGCTAAAAAATTATTACAATTGTAAAATGTAGGCACGGGTTACGTGTATTGAACGATCACTATGTCATTCTGATATATAAAATTGTGAATTTTTACCTCGTTAACACCCTTAGCGTTGGAGTTCTTCAACTCTATTTTGTGGTCAGCGACTGGAAGAGTCATGGAGCTCTGTCCGCAAGTCACAAACACGTGGTGTCGCAGTTAACCTTGTTTTCTGATTGGCATAGTCAAATGAAAGACGATTCTGCACATATACACACAGTCAATAAACATGAAGTACAGCTGCAGGCGAGCATGTAAGGCATTGAAACAAAGTGGCGCAAAATATTTCCCGTCCCTATCAGTCAATCACTAACCCCAGTGCAGAGCTACAGAATTGCACGCAAGGCACCGGAGCAAGCTGGTGCGAAATTCGTTTCAACAAAAATAAAAGGTTCTAAATATTACGTTAGTAGATTAGAATTTTGTGTGGGACCCCACATAAACGCCGCATTCCGATGCTGCTGGCGAAAATTGATTTCACTTATAATCTCTCAGTGTTCGTCAGCAGTAACGGAACCATATCAGCAATCAGTAATATTTCATCATCGTCAGTGTTTCTGAAAAATTTTGCAGCTATGAAAATTTTAATAACAGAAATCTTGTGCATGAATACGAATTTAACTGTCAAACACAGATTCATTCGTACATTCTTATAAGAATAATTATGTTTCACAGAATTATCCGATAATATACTTCTGAGACAAATATAAGCTTAGTTTTAATGTTATTTTCCAATGGCTACTATCGAAAAACGATCTAAAGAAATATTATTGTGTGACTTGTAGTAAATGTAATCTTATGCACCATAATTATTTGAATGTTTATAACAGTTTCCAGAGGACAGATGTTTGGAATCTCACGCCGATGTCTGTTTTCACTGACACTACACTTTCTCCCGAGCTCCAGTGGAATTAGTAGTCGTGTAGCCTCGCACGAGGAGTCAGCCGTGAACAATATTCTCAGTGACCATCATGCTCGCCGACATTACTGGAACATTAAGGCCATGATATTTCATTTATCTCAAACAATAGCAAATAACTATAATATTTTTAAGCAAATGCTTTGAAAAAATTTGAGACTGTGTACAGTCATACGACACACAATTTTGCCAGAGCGTTTTTTTTATATTGTACCGTTTCATAGCAAAAATTATTTTGCTTTATTTTGGTTTATTTTTACAACAAAGTATGTGATATTTGAGGGACAAAAATTCAAAATATTCCGTTTGGTGTATAGCAACAGAAAAATTCAAATACAAACGATGATTAGAGATGATGATATATCGCGGGAAATTTTGACTGTTTGCTGGTTTTCAACGTACGTTAACCTTACCATAAGATCACTGGCTTTTGCATATACGTGTAGCTGTTGCCCTATTCGACTGAGCCAATGAGATTCCCGGTATTGTAACATTTGGTGCCTATTATTGGTCTGAAGAAAACTACGTTGTGTCAGACGTATATACCCCAATCATTCATGCTGCAAGATACTACGGCGTTTCCAAGGGTATGTTGGCACAAAACATTTTCCCGATATATAGAAACCTGTAAAATTCGCATTATTTTCTATCAGAAGACTGAGCTGCGACGTACTGTACGCCCGTACGACGTCTGCCATTAGCTGAATTTGGTGACGCTCGCAGGAGACATCTTCTGGCCAATAGTAGAAGTCTCCCAGTCCTAGTATGCTGGGCACTCACAGTCAAATGACAGTACAGTTATCCAATGAAAACAGGAAACATGTTCAAGAATCTATAGAAGGGACTGGAAAATTTCGCGAATTCAGTGACCTGTAGGCCAGAAACCATTGTTCAATGAATACTCAAGCCCCGTTTATTCATGTATTGTCTACTGAGTAGCAGCTAGTTGACAAATAGTCGTGGCTTGAATATGCATAGTTCAATGGATTCTAGTCTACATCACATTGAATTCGCGAAATTTTCCAGTCCCTATCTATAGGACGGTGAAGGCTAGTATATCAACTAATAATAACGCCAATTTTGCATGTCTCTACCGAGTTACCATCATCTATAACGGTGGTACATAAGCGTTAAAACGATAAGAATTAATTTTTGATATATGTATTAATTTGCGTAAAAAACATTTTCGAAACCACGGCAAAACTAAAGAGAGAATCCTTAACTGACATGACTGAAAACACTGACCAGTGAAACCAGTGAGTATCGGAATGCGGCAACAGTGTACTATGCCACTGTCGTGTACCGAAATGTGTTGTCTGCTCTGCCTGCCCCGCATGCGGCAACGCTGTATAGCCCTGCGTGCGTGCGCGCTCTCTCGCCTGCTGATAAGTGGTTGTAACGACCAGCCAGGTAAACACGTCTGATTGCCCGGCTGCATTATCTCGTAAATACCTTCCAGGACGTCCACGCGGCGACACAGCACGTACTGCACCTAGCTACCAGCTTACGAGCGAACATAGGTGCGGTGCCGCACAGGTATCCCAGCAACTCTGTCACAGTACAGTCTATTCACGATTATAGGTCGCTCGGGATAAAGTGAGCACTACAGATTTAACCTTTGGAAAATATCACTATCAGTAGAGATGATGGTTTATCGCGGGAAAACTTGACTGTTTGCTGGATTCCAACACACGTTCAATCTACAAGAAGATTACTGGCTTCAGCTTGTGTTGCCCTATTTGACTGAGTCAATAAGAATCCCGATATTGTAATATTTTATGCCTGTTATTCGTCTGCAGACAGCTACGTTGTGTCAATAGTATATCACTGAATCATATTTGTTGCAAGAAACTATACTGCTTCAAGGGTATGTTGGCACAAAACATTTTCGCGATATGGCATCATCTCTAACTATCAGTTACTACATATAATTTAACAATAACTATAGTCCCTTTACTGCTTGTATGGTTGGCATCGAAATTACGCAATATAGTTCCGTGTATTTTCTTATTTAAATGCAACAATACTACGAAAAAAGCCAACCGAAAGAGACATAATTGTATTCTAGATCATTAGTAAACATTATTTTACTAAACTATTAAGGTAACCTCCGACTGTACATTATATCTTACATGCGCAAACATCAAGTGACGTGTCCAGAGAGGTTAGACATTTCCCGTTGTTTGCGGTTACTCGTGGAAAGATACGAATTGCCTGAAAATAGATCTTTAGCAGGGCTTTTCTGAATGCTCACTTTATCCCGGATCACCTATAAGGGGCTTCCTACATACGCTTGAAACGCATTGCAGCGAGTTACAAGTAATCATACTTTGAAGAAACATCTCGACGCGCATTACGTTTGTACATACATGAAAAAAAAAAACACATTTCAAACAAGGTTTCTATCAGTTTAAAAATTAGCATCGCTTATTGGAAACACGATTTTCAAGACTCTCAAAATGGCTATTTTTTTTTTTTTTTTTTTTTTTTTACTGCCGTACGTAGGAAAATTCCGACAGGATTCGAATAACACAATAATATAAATTGGCGCTGGAATTTGAGCCACAAGTATAGCAAATAAAATAATAATGTCACCGCTTAAAGTCCCTTAGGAAAAAGGATAATAGTAAATCACTGCACGCCAGCTGAGTGGCTTGCACGGGGAGGTGATAATGCATTACATACGTGGGTTAGTGGCAACCTTACCGCTCCTGCCTCACACACACAAACGCAGCCTACTTACGGAGGCCCCTTATGGCCATGATCCATCATATCTACTGCTTGTACGATGGTTGATTTTGTATTCCTAAACGAAAGCAGGTATAAGAAAACTGTTGCACGGGTTTAATAAAAATTGTGTTTATTGTACACTCCAATTTTTTTTCTAGACAAAGCATTATGTAGGTTTGGCTAGTTAGTTAATTAATGATAATTTCATTAATTGTATAATTAGTTAAAAACGTTGTGCATTTTGTCTTGAAAAAAGTAATCAACACAGTATAAACAGTTCTTAACCAAACTGTACAACAGTTTTTTGATAACTGCACTCGTTTACGATTTCAAAAATAATAGGGCGGCTTTTATGTAAAAGGGACCAAGCAACATGTTTGATTGTTTAAGTTATGTACACCAAGTAAATAATTAAACTTTTAACTTTGCTTTTATAAATAGAACTAAGCGCTATGTTCCCTGTGCTAGCTTCTTCAGTGCACTGAACCAACCACCGCACAGTTAACTTAATTTTGCAAGCTGTCCAATTATTGTAAGAGCAGTAGAAATTATGGATCATGGCCTTAAAGTGAGCAGTGGTGTCTCGTAGGTTGTTAGCAGGGAGGGTACAATTTGCAGAGAACTGTACAGGGTTGTGCGCTAGTTGACGCTACAGCCACTAACAAAATTGTCACCATTACTAATAAATATAGGCTAAAGGTTGTTCCCAAACAACGACAATCTTCTTCAAGACATTCTCTAGGAATATAGATGGTGGTTTATCGAGGTAAAACATGATTGTTTGCTGGGTTTCAACGCACGATCAACTTACCAGAAGATTACTGGTTTCGCTTATACGTGGAGCTGTTAAACTATTTGACTGAGCCACTAAGACTCTCGCTATTGTAATAGTTGATGCCAGTTATTGGTCTGCAAAGAGATACGATGTGTCAGACGTGTATCACGCAATCATACATGTCACAAGGAACTGCAGTGTTTTCAATAGTATCTTTCATAGTTCATAATTCCGTAGCTATGAGTCAAAGTATATTTCTTACTTCCCGTGTGCTCCCGGCACTAGAACTGCTCCTGTCCGGTGTTGCTTATGTTGCGCAGGTTTGAAACCTTCCAGGTACCACAATACCACGTCGGACGTCACAGAAGCAGGGTAGTACAGCATAATAAAACACTCCGTAGTTATTTGTTGGGGTGAATGTCTGTCAGTTATTACCTGTTGTTGATTTTCGGTAGTCGTTTAGTGACAGCTCATACTTAAACTGGGCATCGACTACACTTAATTTACGAGAAAAGTGAAATTATTTTTTATCTAACGAAGTAAAGCTTTATTTCTGAAAACTTAACATCGTTAGAGCATAAAATATGTATTGTTAGAATTTCTGACTTCACAATAAATTGTAGGCATATATTATTTATGTTATGCATCTGAAACTGCCTAAAAATAAATCAATATCGTACTCCGGACGTTCATACAGTATAGAATAAGAAAGGCATTGCATCCAATACTAACCTTAAATAAACCACAGAGTCTTACTAACGACTTAAATGCAACCAGAATTTTAATAATAAAACTCAAAAAAGTGTACATTTTATTTCTAAAAATTAATAAATTTGAGTTGACTGCTGTCCTTCACTCCTTAATGGTCTGTATTTCTGATGCAGGCAGAGAGTTTGGTAAAGACTGCCCAGATAAAGTGAGCACCGCTTAATATTTTTTTCAGCTATTTTGTATTTGTCTTTACTATTTTCAGTACGAAAACTATCATGAAACTAAAAAGTAGTGTAAACGTTTCAGCACACTGAAAACTAATTACCTTTGACCCCAATAATAGGTTATTATAAATGTCGGGGAGTACTCAGTTTAAATTAAACTGCCTAAACATGTCAAAATTTCCCTCACTAATAACTTCCATCGTAATAAATATTACAAGGTTGGCCATTCCCATTATGCATTTCCTGCCGTTATGGAAATGCAAAGTCTTGTGCTGGTGTCTTGAAAAACATGACGTAGAAAATAAATTAATTTAATTATTCCAACTGCTTATGGCCCATTTTCCTTTCAAACACATTTGCAACTTACGCCTAACTTGTTTATTTTTATAAGTGCGGTATCAATAAATGTTTGAAGATGATTTCTCGATCGCCTGAACATAATGCAACATCCTAGTTCGTCGGCCTAGAATAAAAACCTCGTATCTCAATTATTTCTCAAAAATGTTTTTTTTTATTATTGGAATGAAAACCTCGTATCTTCATATCACCTCTATTCACAGCGCGTCAAACTGGTATGCAAGGTTTTCCTTGTAGTATTTTTCCTACGAGACTTTAAGCGGTCACTACAACATTTTATTTTTGAGTAGTATGAAGTAAAGACCATCGCATGCCTCTCGCTTTGCACTTTACGAATTCTGATAATATTTTCGGAGTTACAGCAGTCTAAAAAAAAAACCATTTTTAGCGATTTTGAGAGCCAGAAAATCATGTTTCTATCAAGCGTGCTGAATTTTTGAAAACATAGAAGCATAGTTTCAAGTGTGTGTTCTTTTCGTAGAAAAACATAGTATAAATAAGTTAAGCGGTTTCTCGAAAAAAAAAAAAAAAATACGCGTGACTTGCCGCAATGCCGTCCATGCGTCAGACGAGGACTCCTCTTAACATTGCGTTTACGTACAAAAAGTCTTAGATTTTATACTATATTATTCATAAGGAAACACTCGTCGAAGTTTTTCGGTGTTATATGTAAACAACCATTATACTATAAAAATATTTCCTTCATACAGTACGATCCTGTTTTTTTACCTTCTTCGTAATATTGTCATACTGTATGCCACTGAACGGAAATTTGATGGATGAGTAGGTTTGTTAAGAACATAGATATAAAAAGCACAATTACCATACATCTATGGTAGTATAGGCCAATTTGTAAATATGCTTAGGAAACAGTCAAAAGTACTCTGGAATTGAAAAGAAAGCGTTTATATCAGGCTACCATGTAGGAAATATTTAATAATGTTCGTGTGAGTAGGTCTAACTATCTTCCGCTGCAATCTAGGAAGGAAATATTCAGTAATGTGTGTACAACCATCTTATGCTCCTGTCTAGGAAGTAAGTTTGTAGGCGCTTATTTACCGTATTTGTTCGCTACACGTTTACCTCTCCATGACTGTCGCACTACCCAGACTGACAGAAAGAGAGAGAGAGAAAGAAAGAGACAGACACACAGATTGACGTTCGCAGCTTTTTCATGGTCATCTAGCTGATATCTTTATTTCCAGCCACATCCTACCATTGTTTTTTTTAATCAGAATTCGTCTTTCCACACTGGCGTCTGTGCAGTTACTTAGGCTATCAGCAATCATTGCTCCTTTCCTTCACTGTAAACTCATAAATGTAAGAGAACTTATCGCATTGTCCGTTTATGCCCGCTTGAGGCAGTAAAACGGGGAAGCAATATGGGCTACTCTGGTCAAGGAATTTCTGCTCGTATACGCAGAATACTACGTTAACGCACAATGTTATTACAGTGATCTTTGTTTCTACGAGACTTCAAGAGGTGATATTTCAGTTTTACTGTATGGAAAGTGTGCCGTTGAGTCAAACGAAAGCGTCTTTGTATTTTTCTAAATAGAGCCGTTTGGAAAAATAGGTTTTTAGCCATTATGAGGAACACTGAAACCATATTTCTAACTGGCATGCCGTGTTACATAGAATCATCGCTGTGTTTCCTTTCGATTGATAAGATTGAGAAAGTTTATAAGTTTCACGAGAAAAATAACCCACGCGACACGCTACAAACCCGGCCAAACATTGCATGAGGCGGTGACTCCTCTTAAATTACAAGTTGTCACGGAAATTGCAAGATTAGTCTCTGATATTTTTAAGGACACACAAAAGGCTTTGAATTATTGTCAGTTTCTACGCCGACATCAAAAACAGCGTAAAACAGAAAAATATTTTTAGTAATTCATGTCATTGCCAGCTCTAATTATTAATAATTAGGGACCATTGTTATTCGCGAAAAGAATTTTGCCTCACTTTGTTTCAGTGCCTTACGTACACTTCTGCAGTTCTGCTTCTTGGTTATTAGTAGTATGTCTAAGTGCAGAGCAGTATCTCATTTGACTGAGCCAATTACAATAACGTTCCTGCAACATCACACGTCTGTGATTTGCCGGTAGAATCCCAAGGCTCGTGACAGTTAAAATATGCAATCACTAACCACGAAGCAGAACTGCAGATCTGCACGTAAGGCACCGAAACAAAGTGAGGCAAAATTCTTTTCGCGAAAAACAAGGGTCCCTATTAATAATGTTGCATTAGGGAATGGCTACGCATTCCTCGCAGCTCATATATTATAGTTCAGCGTGCGCCCTGCGTTACATTAGATGATTCGGGAATGCGACAGCCGGAGATAGGATTTCAGGGGGAATACCAACTTGAGAATTTTCGTAAGACAATAAGGGGACACCGATCTCACATCATGAAGTGGGAAGGGGGTCCGGGGTTTGGTTTCAATGTAAAAAATGATGCAATTTAAGCAGTTTTTATTCCTAAACTGTGAATATAACACTGCTAATTTTATCTTCGAGCATTTTAATTTCATTTCGTTATGCTGTGTGGAATGTATCCCGATATCCCCCCACCCCTTTCTGGACGTATGTTTTGTAACAGCATCCAAAATCCTTTGCACGTGTGCGACCCGTTTCATGTCTAGAGTACGTCGTAGGCCTAATGAGTGTGCTGAATCCCACTTAGCACTCAGAATTTCTACTCCTCGCGCGCGCAAAATGCGCTCACTCAGGCAAGCACCTTAAATTTAGTTTATTGCATCCAAAGGCCGTCCAACAGTAAAAGAATGTACACAGAGGTAGGGAAAGTCAAATTGCACGTCACACACGGTTAATACAACAAAGGCGTGGTGGTAAACTGCGGGAAAATTTTTTTTTGTAAATATACCCTTGACATTTTTTCTGTTTCCACTGTTATGGTTTTGTGACATCTGATTTGTTTTTTTTTTTTACAAATACACGTTCTTCTAACCACCAACCAAAAGTTTGCAGACTCACTTAGTTTTTTTTTTCGCCTCGGTAACAAAAAGGACTATCTAAAACAGTTTTTTAAAATTATTCTTTTAATTTTACTGCCTTTTACGTGCCCTCGAACAGAACAAGACCTTCTCAGATGTACTCTGAGAAAAAAAAAGGGGGGAGCCGGTACGGGACTGTACGATGGAACCATCATACAATTTCCTGGAAAATTGAAATCAAAATGGCCGGTGCCGAGGAATGAACCCAGGTCCGCCCAAATGCGAGGCGAGTGTTTTACCACTGCCACATTTCGCTCAGTGCAGCAAAGTTCATTAGGAAAAAGTATTCCAAAAATTGTCGAGAAGGTTTTTCCTGTATGGGATGTGACAATTTTGCGCGGGTGTACATTTAATTCAGAGATGTCCCGGTAATCTGGCCATCTCAGGGGGAGGGACAGGATCTGCGGTGAGTGACCACCCTCCCAGTGCAGCAACCTCCTTCACCCACCCTCGCCAACCAGCCAGGGACCTCACAACACACCCCTACTACATCTGGCTTGCCGGGCGAGTTCTCACTATTCCAGTCCACCGCTCCTCCCCACCTCGCTCCCCCGGCGCAGCACTTCATAAATCCTTCTGACATACCGTCCATTCTTCACTCGCCTAGATTTCCCTGTGGCCTCGACGAGCAGCGGGTCCCGGTGCCGCATGTGACGTCCCTGACCCGCCTACCCTACAAGGACGAATGTGGCGTGCACTAATAACCGCACTTCGGCCTCGATAAGCCCGCCGACATGTCTTGGCGACATACATTCGGCGAACTCCCCCCCCCTCCCTCCTCACCATCCTCCCGTACACCCACACCAGGCACCATGGGAGTCCTTGCTCCTCATAGCGCCAGCAAACGTTAGTTGTGACCTAGGGCGCAGGTTCGGAAAGGCTCCGCATAGACTGAGACGGTGATTTTTTCCTGTATCGCATGAGGAACTTCCTTTGAACTTGCGTCAGATTTGGTTTCGATGAACCATGTTGCCCTGTGGTGTTGCCATTTTCTAGTTACGCTGCTCCATAATGTCTGTGGATGTTTCATGCACCGGGACAGAACGACAAGCTGAATTATCGTGGACACACGCCATTGCAATATTATGTCGTCCCAGAAATCTTAGAAAGAGACTGAGAAAGACAAACAACGAAATAAGAAAAAAAGAGAAAACAAGCCGAGTTGGCTGTAGTCAACACATCCACAAACCAAAACAACAGAGCATGAACGATCTCATAAGGAATTAGTCAACAACAAATAAAGGACAAAAATTAATAATAATAAACAGCCAAAAATCAAAGTCGAAATACAAAACAAACGAATGTGTAAACCTCAGGACATCACAATTAAGACAGCACAGACAATACCGGAACGAATACAATAATGGACACAAGACAGGATAACAACGACGACGTCACAGACAACACACAACGACGAAGACACAAAAGGCCTTTGGAAGTCTACTGTGTGACCTAACCATCATCTATAACAACAACCGTAATCTGATTATTGCAGTCAAATAAGAGACGTGTCTGAACAAACAGAGCTGCCGATGTGCACGTAAGACAACGGAACAAAACGGGGCCAAACTATTTTCGTTGAAAAATCGGGGCTCTAGATTTGGCGTGTGTGTGTCTGTCTGTCTGTACGTGTGTGTCTCCCTATCTGACTTGGCAATGGTTCGTTTTTAATTGCGAGAGTACATCACCATCTTGAATTTTTGTATTTTATGTCATAATAACTTTGCTTTTGAGTAAATTTATGGAACATTAACTAATCTGCATAATAAAATGCATATTGATAGACTTTTAGACATCAAAAACCTTTGTTTGCCCATACGGTATTTACGAATCTAATTGCAGTTACGAAAATAATACGCGTTTTCTAATTGCAATTACATATGTAATAACTAGAGGTGATGGTTTATCGCGGGAAAACTTGACTATTTGCTGGGTTTCAACGTACGTTCAGGTTATGAAATGGTAACTGGCTTACACTTTTGCAGAGAGCTGTTGTCCTATTTGACTAAGCCAATAAGAATACTGCTATTGTAACATTTGATGCCTTTTATTGGTTTGCAGACAGCTACGTTGTGTCAGTCATATAACACCCAATCGTTAGAGACACTAGAAAATCGCGGGAATAGTTGACTGTTTGCTAGGCTCCAACGTGCTGTATATAACACTGAATGTTTTGTATCGGCGTTGCCTATCGTTTATTTGTAGCATTTTTTCTCTCTACAACAGGCCCAGTTAGAACTGCACAGCTCGGACACACAGCGTGTATGATTTGTCCCAAAACTGTTCACACGTGTCACGGTTAATGTAATACTAATACAGTTTATTAGAGACTATTTAAAACATTTTCCAGTGTCCCTACTAATAGTACATGTCACAAGAAACTACAGTGTTTTCAAGGGTATTTTGGCACAAAATATTTTCGCGATATACCATCACCGCTAGTAATAACAGTAACGGCAAACAAAGATTTATGATGTCTTAAATTCTACAAATACATATAGGCCCTACTATAATGCAGTTAGGTTTAAAGTTCCATAAATTTGACCAAAATAATAGTTATGACACAAAATACAAAAATTCAAATTGGTGGCCTATACTCTGAAACTTAAACAACTACATACCCAATAAACACACTTCGTCCATTGTACGTATATAAAAGGTCTATATATCCATTTAAGGTTTACGTATTTTGTGTACATATTATATACGTCGAATTTATATCCATTGTGTACATTATAATGTGAAAGTTATGTCACTGTATTTATATTAATGTGTAGACATATAATGTATGTACATTACATGTATTATTAATATACAT
>PNEQ01093165.1:0-10968 GCA_003012365.1 Medauroidea extradentata | reverse complement strand
CAGTCAACGCACGAGATAATGCAGTGGTAATTAGTGCGCTGCTTATCCCACTGCCCTAGCGAGGGAGACTACACATTTTTGGTGGGACTTAGTTCCTGCTCAACATACATGGTATGTTTGTTCATCTCGGTACGGTCGACACTGCTATAAAATCGTTCAGTACCCTGAAAACTGCGAGCAAATAAGTCTTTTCATGCAAAAGAACATTCGAAAACTACTACAATTATTATTCCTAATTTTTATTCCTGTAGCAATATTTTCCTCTTTTCCATGCAGAACAAATTTTTTATCCGAAAGAGATACTGCAAACAGGGTCTAAACCCTACAGAATATAATTAAGTATTTATATCATTATAGTTTCTCCCGCCTACGAAAAAAAAAAAAAAAAAACACACACTTCCGACGAGGTCGGAATGTCATTGTCAATACACCACGCTCATAAAAAATAATATTTCTAAGTTGTCCAACATAGCTTAAAATGGCATTTTCAGACTGCCGTACTTTAAAATGTACTAACAGGGTGTATGGAAAACTCAGATAGAACCGTGCACAAAACTTTGCTGCAGACTTTACACAAATATCATTACATGGTGAGTACTTACCCATATTTCAGCACTTGTTTCATGGCGACGTGGCATTGATGCGCGCTTCAATGACACTCTTGTAGTTCCATCATTTCTGAGGCGGTGCCCTTAACAGCTGACCTTATATATTCCTACGAGATCAGCACGGATCTAAAATTAAATTACTGGGGGATGACATCGCAATGTTTGTAAAAGTGTCTCGACGGTTATGGACGGACTAAATTCAGGCCTGCGACTAACGTTGGTTCATTACCTGGGTACGCGACCTGAGATGCCTGTGCCTTGGTTGTAGCACGTGACTACGGAGCGTCTGGAAGACTTAGCAGCCCAGACACGAGTGCAAACACAACCCTTTCAGCCGACTCTGACACTTGTCTGTGGAGGATAGGCCGAACACAGGTCCACGGAGATGATTAATGCCCAGGCAAGAAACATATATTTTCAACTTCAGGGTTATCCTTTTTAAGACATCACAAAGACAAACTAATACGTTACAGAATATATCAACGTGCCTGAACAGAAATATTCCATTCACTCTACTCGAACCGCGTTCTTTCCCGCCCTTGTAAAAAAACACGCCTGTAGACGTCCTACATTTTATGGCAACTCAAGGCGATTATCAGCATTTAAATAAAACTGGCTATGATATACTATTACGTGTGCATTTCTTTACGTAAAATATAAAAATAACAATAAACTTGTATATATATATATATATATATATATATATATATATATATATATATATATATATATATATATATATATATATATATATATATATATATAGAGAGAGAGAGAGAGAGAGAGAGAGAGAGCGAGAGTTATGCTAAACATACGAATTATTTATTAAGAGTAAACGGATCATTGTTCTAAATAAAGGCCAGTTAAAAATTACAATTGTTATTTTGTTGCAACACCTTTATAGGAGCCTAACGTTTAGCTCAACTTTTACGAAACTGTTGCAAAAATTGCATTGAAAAATAATACATTCAGTACTGTACAGTCATTGAAAATGTAACAGCAAAAGGTAATTTAAGGTACAATTTTCTCTGCCATTTGTCAAAATGTGCATCAATAAAAGGTTGGACTTACCATGCGTAACTTACACCGTGGAAACATGTGGCGATAAGGTATGCCGGCATGGCGTGTATACAGAGATGAATATCGTCGTATGGTGGTTGCATTTTCTGCTTCATATACTGCCAGCTCATTGATACCTGAAGCTGCTGTCATAGTTATCGCCATTCTGAATATAGGAGACGAGTCTGGAGACCGGGCTGGCCAAGTAAGGGCGTCAAAAGCAAGAAGAGAGCTGGTGTATAAAGTGAATTTGTTAAAACTTAAGTTTGAAAATTTTTCGTGTAATTTTGGCTACGAAAGAGCTTAAAATATTACTTCCATCGATTAACTAATTATGTTGTATTTCAAATTCTTAAAAATTCACTTTCGTTAATCCCACACGCCAAGTTAGTAAACGATTCCACCTATTTCTTACATAAACTGCGAACCAAGATAAAATAAATTTTCCTCCTCATTTTAATTCCGGTAGCCTTATTCTCCTCTTCTTGTGCGATGGTTTCCAGTTTCTGCGTTTGACGCGTGGGAACAGTGGAGGGATAAGAGCCAGAGTACTAACCAGGACGAGACGTATGTCGCCTCTATTCGCAGTGCGATAATGTAGTGTGCAAGGTTTTCCTAGAAGTATTTTTCCTATGAGACTTTATGCTGTGACCCTAAAATTTTACTTTTGGATAGTATGAGGTAAAGACCAATGCACTCATCTCGTTTTGCACTTTACGAATTCAGGTCGTATTTTCGGAGTTACAGTTGTCTAAAAATGTATTTTTTCACTCATATTGAAAAGCCCCAAAATTATGTTTCTAGCAAGCGCGCTGAATTTTTTAAAAGTGAGAAGTATAAAATCAGGTGCGTATTTGTCTCGTAGGTAACCGCAACGGGAATAATTTAAGCAGTTTCGCGTAAAAAATGTATTCGTGTGGCACGCTACAACACCATTCATACACCAGGTACCCACGGCTGTTTTCGTCGGAAAACAATGTCACGAAATATGAATGAGCCCCGCCGAATATAATTTAACTTCCATGCTCGCTCCAGGGCTCCAGGGCTCTTGGGTATTCATCACCCTAAAGCACATAAGGTTCAGTATGAATTCTCTCCGCAACTTAGTGAGCTCATAATCGCTGTTTACACATCAAGTAAAGCGAAGGTTAGGAATATGTCTTGCCTTTCGTTTATAATACATCAGAATTCCTTGCGACTGTAGCCTTATGAGTTGACCCTATCACGAAAGTAACTCACATGTAGACGAGATCGAAACTTAACTTTTTGCCAAAATAACCTGAGAAATTTCCGGATTTCTACCGTAGATGAAGGTTTAAGCGATATTCCAAACTAATCTCTACAAGGTCCTCCACCAGGTTCTATATAAGCTGGTACGACAGCATTTGTCGCCTAGCTTGGCGGTTTTCTTGTTAGGTTGGTAATGGGACCTCTCCTAACTTCTGTCACAGTTTCCAAATAGGATTTCGTAATTGTCCAGTTGTATTGCAGTCCCAGAGCGTGGAGCCTTCCACGTGGCAACTGCCCGAAACAGAATAATACAGCCAAAAATGTGTGCGTCGCCATCATAACGTGAAAATTCGTATTTGAGGTTGAAAATCGTTTGACCGCGCCAAAAATATGAAAGTCACGATGACAACAAAACTAATTTAAACAAATAAAGCTTCATTTAGCAATGTTTTTGTAGTTATAACACGTAACTTATCAGTAGCATAATTTTGGTGTAGTCGTTGAAACGTTTAGACGTGTAAATCAATGCTTTTTGAAGGGCGTGAGTTTAAAACCAAACTGTTAACTTTTTTAGTTTTTTAACTTGTTAACGCAGATTGTGTGTTCGTATTGTATTAACATATGTATTGTATGAACAACTACATATCGGCAAACACTTCAAATGATTTCAGTTAGCATTCCTACATTCACACTGTCATGTTAGTAGGTTGTAAGTAGGTGTACATGACTCAAATAGAGTATTTTTCTTTTCAAAAAACAATGACGTTATATGAAAATATAGGAAGTACCATTAAATAAAATTACGTAAACTAGTGTGTCGTATAAATGGGCTGTCAATAAGTGCTACTCGCACATACCAATTGTCACGGCAGTTTTTATCGTGTAATAAGTAGGAACTGGAAAATTTCGCGAATTCAATTACCTGTAGGCTAGAATCCATTGTACTATACATACTCAAGCCCCGTCCACTGAGTAGCAGCTAGTTGACAAATAGTCGGGGCTTGAGTATGCATAGTACAGTTGATTTTAGCCTACAGGTAATTGAATTCGCGGAATTTTCCAGTCTCTAGTAATAAGTAAGGACCTGCAAGATTAGTGTTATTGTTTGATGACAGGCTATGCTCCACAGCCCTGTACATACTCGGGCACAATTAGTGATTACATTGGCCACGAGCCTTTACGCGATGACATTAACACGTGTGCACGCTTAACAAAAGGTTCATCACTTGACCGTGTAACTTTTCGTCAGACTTTTGGTCAGATGTGTCATCCGCGGCAGACTACGACATTGACGGCCAATAGACGATGTTCGAGCCTACAGCTGTTTGGAGTCAGTCGGCTGGAAGAAAATAACTTGAATTTCGCATGTCACTACTAAGAATAATCTTCTATACCAACTTGTAAGGCGGCCTGTTTGCCGGTGCAGACAAGAGCTCTCAAAACTACTTCTACAAGACCAAGTGTGGCAGGAGGTGTTATGTAATATCTGCCTTACAGATAACTTCCAGATAACCATTTATTTCTGCAATGTTACACTGTAGAGAAGCACTAGTTATTTCACTGAAAAAAAAAATTATTTGTAGGTGGCTCACCACATTTACGTAAATGCAGAGCATTTGCGACCAGTTGGACTTATATTGCGGCCTCAGGAGAGGTAAGAATTAGCTGCCAGAAAATGGCATGTTACAGCGTAGCTGAAGCCAGCTGGAGTAAGGTCGTTCTAACGCGGACGTAATCCGTTGCAGCCAAAAACAGCCATGTTTAATTTAGAACTTATATTACGGCGGTCGTTACGGTACATTAAGCATATTGCAGTTACCAACCAACTAGTCAAGCACAATGTATGACGCAAATTAAGTGAACGTGCAATATTTTTAATAACAGTAGTAATAAATATACAAATATGCAATAGCTACGTTCAACTGTAAAGCTATGATAACACAGTTTAAGCAGCAATGTTTTGGGCTCCACATGTCGGTCTCTTGGTTCAATAACTGACTACCTCTACATTACTAAAATACCTATTTTCTCATTACCAGTAAAAATATATATGTTCAATGTTTTTAAGATTTCAATCAATCTTATAGAAAGTATTTTAGTCCTAAAAATTCATAATTCACAACAGCAAGATATATTATTAAAGTACATTTTGTAAGACTCTTTTATACCTGCAAAATATTTTATACATAACAATATTGAAGCATAGTCGGTTGGTGTAGTACACCGACCGTTTATAATGCACAACACAGAACGAAGGACCACCCTTCTCCTTCATAGGACCATCATTTATTTAGTGTATTTAGTCGAACGGTCAGACCATTCGCCTCCCACAAAAGCGATCCGGGTTCGATTCCCGGCAGGGTCAGTCCCCGGATTTTCATATGTGGGTATCGTGCCGGACGATGCCGTTGGGCGTGGGGATTTTTCGGGGATTTTCCGTTTCACCTTTCCCTTCATTCCGGCATCGCTCCATACTCACCTCATGTCATCCCTCGCCAGCGCTGAAGACCTCGATGCTCTCGCTCACTTATATATTTAGTTCCTGAATTTACCGTCGGCACTACTAATAAAGTGGTGCTATATTAACATTGTCGTTGTAGGAGCAATGAGCAAGAAGTTCGATTGTGTTCATGACAGCTACCAATGTCTCTTGTAGTTTGAAGGTAATGTTTCACATTTAGGCTTACATCAACAATGTTGTTTGAAGCAATATGACATTTCGTACGGAATGGAGCCCACAATGGACTAGTCATGATATTTACTTCCCTTTATAAAAAGTAAGAGAGATTTCAGTTTACGTATCATTATAAATATTTTGTGATCATTATTTTACGAAAATTGTAAATTGAAATTAAACGAGAAGATGTTAAAAATTCACTTCAACTTTTTACTATGAAAAAATTAGATGTTTCACGTTATAAAAAGTTCAATTTATCGCAAAGGAAAACCTTTGCTAATATAGTGTTTTTCAGAGTGAATAACTGAAAGGTTAAAGGTGTTAGACATGATGTCGTCGTGTATTAAAATAATAATTTTCACTGCTAATATAGGTATATATTACAAATGCTTCAGAAAAACCTCATAATCTTACACACAAATTATCTTTTATAAAGGCGTTAATTCTACGTAAATAAGAATGCGAAGAACTATGCATGCCATGATTGTACTTGGGGATATTCAAAATTAGTTTTGCAATAAAAAATGCCATAATACGAATTACGTTTCAAAACAAATTAACCCCAATTATAAATAAAGTATATAATAAAATTTGTATAAAATACTAATACGGTCTGCATTACAACATGGCATATTAGATACACAAACATAACATGGTTTACTTATAAAACAGTTCTTGGGGCAGTGTTTCAGAGTTTTAACTAATTATATTATATTATATTGAATACGTGTGACGGCTAAAAAAAATGTTTGTAATGAGTGTTTCCACAAGTGCAATGGAAGCGAGGACTGACTTTATGACACCTCGTGTTTTGTCAGTATTAAAGTCGTCCCAACAGATTCAATGCTTGCAAAACGCTTTTGTATTTATGTACAGTACAAAAAAAAGGAAGCATTGTATATAGTTTTCTTTATCGGTAGTTTTGTCAATAGTTACGAATACTTTTAGCTACATTAATGGTCTCACGAATGTTTAATGTTAATGTACTATAATTTTATCACATATACAAAGTAACTTTTTTTTATTACTGACAGTTTAATATTTTGTTAACAAAGTGCACCGGTATTTGCCTTTCACATAGAACTTGATTTGCGTTTACTATCAATAACTCGACACGCTACACCTATGTGAATTAACTGAACAGCACTTGGTTGGACGGTATATTTCACATAAATGTTTCAAGTTCTCTTAAAATATTCATTATCAACTTCTTGGTATCACCGTACTGGCCCTTGAGTTTACTGATACCATCTAGCTTCTATCAGTTTCTTAATCACCAACTTTTTTTTTAAGTTTATTTACCACTTCACCAAGTGTTCACGTAGAGAAAATGCATTTTTAAACTTCGAGAAACAATAATAACTTGAAAATGACAAAGCAGATTTTTATAACAAAAGCTGTTTGCTTGTCCCAGGACTAAATTTAAAAATTAGCTTTATAAAATGTTATCCCAATAGTAAAGGAAATGCACTAAAGCTTTATTTTAATGTGGATTCAAATAAAAGAGGGTTGTGAATATGTACGATTGTGAATATTGTATTAAAATTCTAAACCAGTAAGTATTAAACTTGGTTTAGTATAGTTTAAAAGTACTTGCCCACACAACATGTTAGCTTACTGCAAGCCTTGTATGTCGGCATAAATATTTTTTAGCTTGCAGTCTTTCTGCAAGTGTTTTAAAGAAAAATGCTTGCAGTTAAATATCTTGCAAGCTTGTGTTAAGCTTGATGGCTTACAAGTTAACCTTTAATGCAGTTTAGTATGTAAGCTTGCAACAATTTAAAAAAGTGTCAACTAGGCAACTTGCAGCAGGCTTGCAGCAAGCTTTCAGGCTTGTTGTGACACACTTGTTGCAAAGTTACTGGTTTGCCTGGATAAGCTTGCAGCAAGCTGTAGTAAGCTTTTTCTGCTGTCTGGGATGTAAGCTAACGCCAGCTTGCATTTCACTTGATTTTGGCTTGCCATAACAAGCTTGCTCACTAAACTTGCTGCAAGCCTGCTTGACGTCTTACATTTCACTTGATTTTGGCTTGCCATAGCAAGCTTGCTCAGAAGTCTTGCTACAAGCCTGAACCAAGCTTGCGACAAAGCTGTATTTGACTTTAATTACACCTACATAGTAATCCTGGTCAAGTGATAAGCTGCAAGCATCCTGTCCCCTATACTACGCTGATATTGCATTGAAATATTACTTAGCAATCTTAATTTATGAAATATTTTCTAAGTGCCCATCAATAATGATGGAGTTTGATTTAAACTTAACTTTATAAATGAACAAGCACTTTAAAAAGTATAATTGTTTCATATGCTAGCTAAAACAACTATTACGATATTACGAATTACTGCGAGTAAACTGATATCCTTACTGTTGTTAGTAAATTCACAAACATCAGCATTTCCATAACAAAGTTCGTTTTCTTAAAACCGAATCGGATTACTATACCTCTTAAGTATTTGCAATAGTCCAGTGGTTAGCATACCTGCTTTGAAGTCAAAGGGTCAGTGGTTCGAATCTTGGCACAGCAGCCGAAATGTAATGTTAAGTAATTGACTTCACAAGTCGATGAACTACAGCAAGCTTGCAAATCTAGTTTGCAGCAAACTTACAAATCAAGCTTGCAGCAAGTTAGAAATGTGTAAACTAGGCAACTTGTAGCAGACTGGTAACAAGTTTACTGGCTTGCCATTTCATGCTTGCTGCAAGGTTACTGGCTTGCATTGGCAAGCTTGCTACAATCTTGTAGCAAGTTATTTATGCTGTCTAGGTATTACATAAAACTAAATTACGCCCTAAAGCAGTTTGGTAAATAGTGCTACCACAATTGGAAATCAGAAACTACTAAAATTTGTTGCGTATTAAAACGGACATTACATACACAACAATTTTAGTTTTTAAGACAACGACTATTGTTAAAACATAAAGTAGTTAACACAGTTTTAGAGTACATGTCATAATTAAACCGACTTATAAAATGTTTTGTTAAAACGTAATCTATGCTGTGCTATCCGTAACGTATTATTTAACCAAAATGATCTGACATGTTATACGAGCAAAAGTATTAGTATAATGTAAATACGTTTTTGAAATGAGGTTATTTACACATAAATATAAAGATACATGAACTAGAATGAATATGTAACTGCATTTTAGTATTACAGAACTTAATTATTTTAATATGATACTTCGTCTGCAAAAACGTCTTATATTAAAAGAAAACAAACTTACAAATTAACACAAACGGAAACATCTATCGCTATCTTGGACTAATAAAATTTTCCTCTAATTTATTTTCAGGTGAGGAACTTTAGTACGTTAAGTTACTATAATTCATAAAATATATCTTGGTTCGCAGTTTATGTAAGAAATAGGTGGAATCGTTTACTAACTTGGCGTGTGGGATTAACGAAAGTGAATTTTTAAGAATTTGAAATACAACATAATTAGTTAATCGATGGAAGTAATATTTTAAGCTCTTTCGTAGCCAAAATTACACGAAAAATTTTCAAACTTAAGTTTTAACAAATTCACTTTATACACCAGCTCTCTTCTTGCTTTTGACGCCCTTACTTGGCCAGCCCGGTCTCCAGACTCGTCTCCTATATTCAGAATGGCGATAACTATGACAGCAGCTTCAGATATCAATGAGCTGGCAGTATATGAAGCAGAAAATGCAACCACCATACGACGATATTCATCTCTGTATACACGCCATGCCGGCATACCTTATCGCCACATGTTTCCACGGTGTAAGTTACGCATGGTAAGTCCAACATTTTATTGATGCACATTTTGACAAATGGCAGAGAAAATTGTACCTTAAATTACCTTTTGCTGTTACATTTTCAATGACTGTACAGTACTGAATGTATTATTTTTCAATGCAATTTTTGCAACAGTTTCGTAAAAGTTGAGCTAAACGTTAGGCTCCTATAAAGGTGTTGCAACAAAATAACAATTGTAATTTTTAACTGGCCTTTATTTAGAACAATGATCCGTTTACTCTTAATAAATAATTCTTATGTTTAGCATAACTCTCGCTCTCTCTCTCTCTCTCTCTCTCTCTCTATATATATATATATATATATATATATATATATATATACAAGTTTATTGTTATTTTTATATTTTACGTAAAGAAATGCACACGTAATAGTATATCATAGCCAGTTTTATTTAAATGCAGATAATCGCCTTGAGTTGCCATAAAATGTAGGACGTCTACAGGCGTGTTTTTTTACAAGGGCGGGAAAGAACGCGGTTCGAGTAGAGTGAATGGAATATTTCTGTTCAGGCACGTTGATATATTCTGTAACGTATTAGTTTGTCTTTGTGATGTCTTAAAAAGGATAACCCTGAAGTTGAAAATATATGTTTCTTGCCTGGGCATTAATCATCTCCGTGGACCTGTGTTCGGCCTATCCTCAACAGACAAGTGTCAGAGTCGGCTGAAAGGGTTGTGTTTGCACCCGTGTCTGGGCTGCTAAGTCTTCCAGACGCTCCGCAGTCACGTGCTACAACCAAGGCACAGGCATCTCAGGTCGTGTACCCAGGTAATGAACCAACGTTAGTCGCAGGCCTGAGTTTAGTCCGTCCATAACCGTCGAGACACTTTTACAAACATTGCGATGTCATCCCCCAGTAATTTAATTTTAGATCCGTGCTGATCTCGTAGGAATATATAAGGTCAGCTGTTAAGGGCACCGCCTCAGAAATGATGGAACTACAAGAGTGTCATTGAAGCGCGCATCAATGCCACGTCGCCATGAGACAAGCGCTGAAATATGGGTAAGTACTCACCATGTAATGATATTTGTGTAAAGTCTGCAGCAAAGTTCTGTGCACGGTTCTATCTGAGTTTTCCATACACCCTGTTAGTACATTTTAAAGTACGGCAGTCTGAAAATGCCATTTTAAGCTATGTTGGACAACTTAGAAATATTATTTTTTATGAGCGTGGTGTATTGACAATGACATTCCGACCTCGTCGGAAGTGTGTGTGTTTTTTTTTTTTTTTTTTTTTTCGTAGGCGGGAGAAACTATAATGATATAAATACTTAATTATATTCTGTAGGGTTTAGACCCTGTTTGCAGTATCTCTTTCGGATAAAAAATTTGTTCTGCATGGAAAAGAGGAAAATATTGCTACAGGAATAAAAATTAGGAATAATAATTGTAGTAGTTTTCGAATGTTCTTTTGCATGAAAAGACTTATTTGCTCGCAGTTTTCAGGGTACTGAACGATTTTATAGCAGTGTCGACCGTACCGAGATGAACAAACATACCATGTATGTTGAGCAGGAACTAAGTCCCACCAAAAATGTGTAGTCTCCCTCGCTAGGGCAGTGGGATAAGCAGCGCACTAATTACCACTGCATTATCTCGTGCGTTGACTG
>PNEQ01093164.1:0-10923 GCA_003012365.1 Medauroidea extradentata | reverse complement strand
GATTCGATAGATATGGAATGATAATCGAAAACACATTTCACGTATTTTCACCCCTTTAAATAAAGAATTTCGAAACGATTTTGAGTCCTGCCATAGACATTTGTAAAAGTAACCAATTAAAGTTAAAATCACGACGATAGCCAATTGTGTTTCAAAGATAAAGACGATTCATTAAAAACACATTTAGCCCCTTTTTACTGCCTGGGGGACGAATTTCAAAAAAACCTAAAACTACTTTTTGGGTATTTACGTAACCAATATTTTGAAGTGAATATCAACTCTCTATCCCGAAGGGTTCGATAGATATCGATAGTTGATTGGAAACACATTTAACGTCTTTTCAGCACCTTAAAAGTTGAACTTCGAAAAATCCTTAAATTGGCTAATATGCATTTTTACAAGTGTCCAATTAAAGTAAAAATCACGATGATAGGCCGTCGGGTTCGAGCTCTATCGACGTTTCTTCGGAAACGCATTTCACCCCTTTTCACCCCCTTAGAGGTCGAATTTCGAAAAATCCCTTCTTAATGCTCGCCTACGACCTGAAGGGAACCCCCGCAAAAATTTTCACGATTCTAGGTCCAGTGGTTTGGGCTGCAGTTTGATATGTCAGTCAGTCAGTCAGTCAGTCAATCAGTCAGTCAGTCAGTCAGTCAGTCAATCAGTCACCTTTCATTTTTATATATATAGAAGAATCAGGCAGACCTCTTTCCACGCGTATTAATGAACACAAAAATAACACCAAAAAAGACACGATACAAAAATCCAAACTGGTCGAACATGTGTGGGAAAATAGTCATAAAAAGAAATGCCACTCCACCTACACTAGAAACACATCCCATAAAAATAAATATAAAAGAATCAGCATTTATTGTTTATAACACAAACGTATTTAGTCTACAAAGTACTGAATTAAGAAACATGAAAAACCCTTTAATTAACAGAAAATAAATAAACTTATTTGCAAAATGACAATACATCCTATTGCGCTGCCAATCAGGTGACAGATTGACTGCCATTGGTCGCGCTAGGAGCAGAGCTGCAGACTATACATACACTCTATTTTTTTCCGATTTTCTCCATGAAAACAACACTGCAAAGCACTATGTATTTCACAGCATATGGCATAATATACACTGTAGAGCCAATGGCTCACGTGACAGCGCCGCTGTTGAAATTACATTGCTATATTTTATTTAATTAGGTAATTATTATTATAATATACACGCACAATTTAACACGTTTAAATTATGGAAATTGCTAGCTGTAAGTTAGCTGTGGTGTTTTCTGTCGGTCCGGAACGGCGGAGGCCTGTGATTGGCTGAAGCTGTGATTGGCCGGCAGAATCATAAACAGCCAATCAGAGGGCAGTTGCTTGCACAGATATTTCTGTGCTAAGCACGAGTCCTAAAAACGTAATATTTTAGTCATTTAAAGGTATTATTTTAGTCATTTATTTATTTTAATATAATGCTAGTTCACCAGGCTAGCCTGTGAGCTAGTTAAGTGTACTAATTTGTGTATTTTTAAGTGTGTTTCAGGTATCTACAGGAGATACGGGAGGACGAGGCGCCTTTAAAACCTCGTCCTCCACCAGGGTACTGTGCTTACCCACAGTGCCCTGGTTAAAACCAGCTCCCTCCCAAAATGAAAGAAAAAGGAAAATAAAGAAATTAAATACAGTTCCTGCCTCCCCCCCCCCCAGCGACACTCTTATTTCACAACTCTACTAACAACCTGGACCTTCCTACTTTTCCAGTGCCATTTTTATTTTTAATGCATGTAACTGCTGAGTGGTTACACTCCTATTCTGTCGAGAGGGTTTTTACGGTACTATGCCGGTTTTTCCCTCTCTCTTCTTAGATTATGGCTTAGCTATTGGTACACTTAGGGAGGTAGACAAGGCCCCAATTGCGGCCATGTCTACCCAATCCCTCTCTGCCGCGATGCATGCCTCCTCTGCATGTAACTTCCCCCTAGTAGGCGTATGGGGTTCGAGACGCACTTAGTCCCGCTCCTTCCCCGGGCCTCACACATAACATAAAAAAATTGTTTTCAAAAGTCTGTCTTTATAAATCTAATGTGTTCTTTGTGTCTTCATCGCTGTTTTGTCTATTCTGTTGTTTGATCTTTGAACGATTTTTGCAATTTTTGGGCATACTCCCGCAATGGTGTATGTCCAAAAACTGTATTTATATTTTGTTGTTTGTGACGTAGTCGTTGTTGTGTTGTCTTGTGTCCGACATTGTCTTCGTCCCACTTCGTCCCAGTATTATTTTGCCGTCTTAATTTTGTGTCCTGAGTATTATAGATTATTCTGTTTTGTGTTTCCACTTTTATATGTTAATTTTATTTCCCTTTATTTTTTGTTGACTAATTCTTTATGGAATCTTTTATGTTCTGTGTTCTGTTGTTTTGGTTTATGGGTTTGTTGACTACGGCCGAAGTAGGCTTGTTTTCAATTTTTAGTTTGCGTTGTTTCTTAGTCCCATTCTAAGATTTCTAGAACGACATAATATTGCAATGGTATATCTCCACAATAGTACAGTACGTTAGACTTTGTTCTTAATGTGGCCTCACAGAAAAACCGCAAGAGGGTTTAGGTACGGCGAACCAGAGGGCCAGGTGACTGGACCACCATTTCCAATCCACTGTCCAGGTAATATGTGGTTCAGATGCTGTCGCACAGCACGTGTAGTGAGTTGGGACACCGTCATGCAGAAACAAGATGTTGAAACTGACGACTAGCGGCACATCATCTAGCGAATCCGGGAGGATATGTTGCAGAAAATTGAGATACACCTTACTGCTGAGTCGCGGGGTAGGACATTTGGCCCAATCAAACTATAATGATCACTCACTGCCCACACATTTACTTGAAACCGCCGATAGTTTACTGCGATGTGCGTTGCGTACGGATTCTCGTCACTCCACACGTGGATGTTTATGTGATATACGTACCGTCACGTGTAAACATTGCCTCGTCGCAAACACTGTTTCATTGGTATTTAATTTGTTGTGTGATAAACCACTGACAAAACACAGCTCGTTTTGGGACGTCTGCTGGCTCCAACGCCTGCACTGGTTGACGATGGTAAGGATGCAGCAGCTGTTTATGGAAAACCTGCTACACTGTGTTGTGACTAATGACAATGTTGTGCGCCATGGTTGGAGTGCTGGTTGTTGGGTGTTCGGCCACAGGTTCCAGAACATGTTCCTCGAAACTTGGCGTTCTCACAGTTCGCCTGGCACCGAAGTCAATCATTCGAGGCATCAGACTCCCAGTCTCACACATCCTTGGTCAATAGGTATGAACGTCCTTCTGTCTGGTACACATATGTTAGGATCGCTCTCTTGGTAAATGCATACTGCTTCTGCTGCATTTCCTCTTGCCTCTCCATAGACCAAGTGCTTATCAGTCATGTCTGCGAATGTTCATTGTGGCATGCTGTTAATGTTCGCAAAATCCGTTATCACAGTATCGCGCGCATTTAACTGTCAACTCTGCACTAATCATACAAAACGAAACACGTTTCTGTCTGTAGGCACATATGTATATCCCTCCCCTCTCTTCATCAATACTTGTGACTTGATTACAGTGCAATGACGCCCCCACTCAGCCATTGGAGTGGCGTTTTTGAGCGCGCTATTCAAATTTGCTCGCTTTTGTTTGTCCCTGAATCTTTGCAGGATGCTGTTTCCGAAAGAAATGTTCTCTAACAAATAATTTCTTTTTACGTTTTCTACCACCCATGTGATTTACGACAGTTCTTTCCCAGAAATCCTGCATAGTGTTCAAAAATTCAATTTCTAAAGCAATGGGGAATATGAAGGAGAAAAATACAGTAATAACCATGTGTCGGATAGTTTACGAGTAATGAGTATTAAAGGGTTTCGGGTATGAATGAGAAGACACTAATAGTACAGTTCTTTATTTTTTGATCAATGTTACAATAAATGTTCAAAATAAACAGCACTAACCTCAGTGCAGAGCCGGTATCGACGCAGCAAGGAGTACAGTGTTCACTAGAAGATGCGTGGTGTGTGTTGTATGTGTATAGTCTCCGCAAGAATCCATGCAACTAATTCCTCTTCCGATTAGACAGGGCCAAAATACACTTCAGTTTTCATGCAGCCTCAGAGAAAGAAGCCCAATGGGGTGAGGTCCAGTGATCGAATGTGAGTAGCGGGCACAAACACACATAGCACAACTCACGCATATTCCAGCGAACACAGGACACCCTACTGCATTGATACCCGGCCTGCGCGGAGGTTAAGGCTGCTAATTTTGAACGTTCATTGTCACATTCCTCAATCAATAAAGTACCGTAAACAATTACCATCGTCGTCTTCTGAATCACACCCGATACCCCTCAATACCCATTACTTGTAAACTATTTGTTTCCGACGCATGGTTATCTGGCCAAATTTTTTATCAGTCTCCTTAAACTTCCCTAACAATTTGGGCAATTAATATTTGAACAGCCTGTATATTGTTGTTGAAAAACTGTTAAAATATAAAAAATGGCATTATTAGAGGTATAGGCCTAGAAAGATACACATGTATATAACATTACATCTTAATTTCTCCAACGACGATTATTTGGCAATTTTAAGTTGAGCCTCGTAAATTTATATTTCAGACAAAACGAATTTCTAATAGCTGAGATCAAAAATTATGTTTAAGTCGTGGTAATGGTAAAATAGTTCATTATAATTTTTGACTTGCAGCAAAAAATACCTTGATTGCTCGATATATTAATAACTGCAATAATATAATTCTTAAATTAATACTATAAATTGATAAGGAGTGCTGCTTGTATTACATATGCCAGAAGGAGCATCAAACGACAGTCTTCTGGGTCGGCTAAAGGACAGAATATTGGACTTGGAGATCAGTCAACAGCGGCTTCTGAAAGAGGGAGCATCGCTACAGGTAACTGAACGAATGTTTTGAAATAGTTTTCGTAAGAAATGTCTGCAGTTTGTCAGAACATCTACATTTTAGAAACGGCAACAGTGGAAGAAAGTCCGTTTCCAGCGTCCTTGTACCACTTAGGCAGACTAGCTGAAAGGAAAATATTGCATTTGTTCCTTAATTTTTGCTTGTTACTAAAACTAATATAAGTGTGTTATTTTCTCTGCACAAGGTTTTACTGCTTCATTGTTTATTTTGTTTTTAGAGATGTTTACTTTTTAATCATATGGTATCTAAACAGTTTCGTTATATGAAAGTAGCGTACGGCTAAATATGTACAACTGGCCAGTCCGACGATCCTCGAGGGAATTCAAACATTGGCAAAGAGGTGGGACCTTCGGCTCATGAAGGGATTCGAAAACAGGTTGTCCAGTTTACCAGTTGATGACCGCTGTATAGTTCTTGCAAAAGGGGAAAAAAATAACCAACGACAGTCACTTAAAAATAATTGTAACTATGTATGTTTGAAAGGCGAAAAAATTATATCGTTTAGCAGCAAAATTAATGAACATGATTTGAAATCTAAATTCAACAGGCTGATAGCATGGATAAATAAAATATATTAAATACGAGCTGCATTTGCTGCGGAACCAGAAAGTGTAGTTCTCGCCGTGAGTGTTAGTTTCCCACTGTAGTAATAGTAGAATGTGTACTTTGCATTTTGTATTGTACGACATCCTTTTGTACAAACACACGTAGAATGAAAGTAGGCGAGAGTATCTGCGAGGTTTGCTTCTCATATGTCTCTTTCTTTCTTGCTATAAAATAATTTCAATATTTTTATTTTAGCATATTATTTATTCACCGAACCGATTTTTTTATAGATGAATCGTGTTGTATTATTATAAATACACATATTCATTTTCTTTTGTTACACCACGGACTCGTTTGACATTTTAAACTCTTACAGTGTTGTTATTTTTGTTATGTTGCATGCCCAGTTTTAATGAAATAATTATAAATTTATTCATCGATTTTACTGTATGAAATTTGATAAATATGACTGGTTCTATCTGAGCTGTTGACGCTATCAAGAGTCAATATTTTCCCAGTATCTTCAGTGTATTTGATATTTTTGTTGTGCCATATCAAGTAGCGATCAAACTATAATGTGTTAGGTCTAGCGAAGAAAATTTTAAAAAGAGTTCGGAAAATATTTTCTCTTAATACCTTAATTGGAACAAAAACAATAATAAAAAATCTTAGCACGATGAGTATTTTGTGTACGTAGACATGGCAGATAAATTAAGAATAGCACATATGCTTTAGCATATAATAACACATTTTTTAAACTAGGGTATTACATTTTAAATTTTATATTTTAACAATGTTTCATTATAAATTAAATATATTTGAAGAAGTAATACAATCAGAACCAAAAGTGTTTATAAATAATAAAAAAAAAAAAAAACTTTGTACTAGGGCTGTGTGCACATCAAGTAGCTGGGACGAGAAGACAATAAAAATAGGCTGGACTTTCCTGACTATCCTTCATGGGGCTACTCTAAACCGCCGAAATATGCTTACTTCTCCATCTCCCCCGGGGCTACAAATGTAGGCACAGCAAGGACGAGCAGAAGTTTAGTGACATCTACATCGGAAGATGTAGTCAAGCCAAATCGCTCAACATTTACTGGATAGTTTTCTTTCTACATAGCAACAGGTTAAACCGCGCGGCGGGAACCGCTATACAGGGTGTGCCGGTAGTAGGCGTCAATATAGTGGCAGGTGATAGAGAGACCCAAGACCTACCAAATAAACCAAACTTGTATAATCCGATTCGCAACCGTCTAAAGGTTTTGATTTTTTTTTAATTAGGCTATTGTATACTCTGAGCTAGTCATTTACAGATGGTGGGAAACGTAATGGTTCATGTGGAACGAAATTCGTACACACTAAACGTGATTAGTGTCATCACATTTAAAAACACATTTCACGTTTCTGAGAGTTCAACTTCATTGAGTAAAAAAATCACTTTCCCAAAAGTTGTGTTTAGTTTACACGAGATAATAAAATATCAATAGGTCACAAATGATCACCCGCCATTGAAAAAACTGCACCACAGTATGGCTAATTAATTATTAAAAACCAGTATTGTAAATTAACAAACATCGATGCAGTAAATGTGAAAATATAACGTAAGGCAGAAGATTCACAGAATGTGAAATCAGCTATAAGGTTAAAATTAGTATGTGAGTAAATAAATAAATGTAAATTTTTAAAAATAGAAATATTACATTATGTTTGAAATTATTAAAATGCATTTGGATTGCAGTGTGCATAATTTGTGAAGATAAATGAAATGTTACTAATAAAGTGGCAATAGTCAGTTATTTAAAACAAATTTTATATTATTGAAATGGAAAAGTTAAGATTAACTAATTACATCACCGGACACCCTTACGTAGTTTATGCTACATACTCACAGCAGCCGCGGTTATGTAGAGGCTAGTGTGCTCGCCTCCCATCATAGAGAACTGGGTGTAATTCCTGAACAGTCTCACAGGCAGATTTTCTGCATTTTATTAATAATACCACATCTTTGCGTACAGACTGTTTTTAGATATGCGGTACATGTAGGGTGTTCAGTTGTGTACAATCACCTACATGTCTTGCAGCAGATCATATGACACACTAACAGACACGCATTTTCTAGTCGAGAAACAATGCAAGGTCTTGGTCCGAATGAAAGGAAAGGAATGTAATGGAGTGATTTGTGCAATTCTTGACAGGGATGTCTTGTAAGCCGACGAAGATGCCGGCTCCCGTAGCGCAGTCTGTAAATCGTCGGTCTACGGTGAGAGAGGTCTCCAGTTCACATCTGGGCCCGGGTGTTTTTGTTGTGTTGTCCTTCACCTCATGTAATACTCATCGGCTCTTAATACTTCGCTGTTAAAAGACCGTAATACCCTCACATTCACCCCTCATAAGGTGAATAATGTGAGCAAGGAATGTTACTGGAACGGAAAACAGAGGTAAATGAAAGACCATCCCCCCGAGTCGTTTTCATGTGTTAGCCACAATTATCACATGCAGAATATCTGCCTGTGAGGCTATTCAAGAATTACACCCAGTTCGCTATGATGGGAGGCGAGCACACTAGCCTTTACATAACCGCGGCCGCTCTGAATATGAAGCAGCAACTACTTAAGGGTGATGTAATTAGTTTATCTTAACTTTTCCATTTCAATGATATCAAATTTGTTCATTGAAATAACTGACTATTCCCACTTTTATTAATAACATTTCATTTATCCTTTCAAATTATGGACATTGCAGTCAGAATACATTTTAATAATTTCAAACATTGTGTAATATTTCAATTTAAAAAAGTTACCTTTATTTATCTTTTCACAAACTAATTTTAACCCTGCAGCTGATTTCACATTTTGTGAATCTTCTACATTACGTTACGTTTTCACAATTACTGAATCGACGTTTGTTCATTTAAAACACTCGTTTTTACTAATTAATTGGCCATACTATGGGGCAGTTTTTCCAATGGCGGGTAATAGTTTGTGACCCATTAACATTTTTTACCTCGTGTAAATTACAGACATCTTTCAGAACCAAACATAACTTTTGGGAAAGTGATTTTTTTACCCAATGAAGTTGCACACTCAAAGACGTAAAATGTATTTTTTAATGTGTCGACACTAATCACGTTTGGTTAGTACAAATTTCGTTCTACATGAACCATTACTTTTTCCACCATCTGTAAATTATAAGCTCAGGGTAGACCATATCCAAATTTTCTTTAAAAAAATTATAACTTTTAGACGATTGCAAATCAGATTAAACAAGTTTGGTTTATTTGGTAGGTCTTGGGTCCCTCTACCACCCGCCTCAATATTGACGTCTACTCCCGGAACATCCTGCATAAAAATAATCAAAACAAATAGTTTAAAAGACGAACGATACAAAAATATTAAAACAATAATGAGAAAAAAAATTAATTGAAAGAGTAAACTCTTCTTAGGCGGAAAACAAGTCGGAGTACGACATTATTTAAATATTAAAACAAATTAAATATTTGGCTGATGCTCACGCCATGATGTTGAAGATTCAACAAGGTCGAAAGAAATTCGTGCCTATATGTTACAGGCCGGCATAGAGTCGTAGCTACTTGATGCTACCAAATAGTATTATATTTAAGTTTGTACTGAAACAGAACAGTTCTGTCCAACGTAAAATTGTAAACACACGCGTTTTTAAAAATAATACATATGACAGTTTTAAGTTAAATTTACAAACTAAATTTCTTGATTCATTTAAAGACAAACATGATAAGATAATGTTTACTTAAAGTTGGTGAAAATTATTACTCAACATTTGTTCCGTAATGATATAGTACTGCATTAAAAGCACATGGTTAACTGCCTGAAATTTTCTTTGTTAAAAAAATAACGTAAATTACTGTAATTACAATTTCAAAGAATGTGAACGAAATAAATAGTGCTGGGGAAGGAGTAACTTTGACAAAACATACATCCAGTTACCACTACGAGTAGACGAACTAGACAAAGAAACACAAAACATACATACATCCAGTTACCACTACGAGTAGACGAACTAGACAAAGAAATACAAAACATACATACATCCAGTTACCACTACGAGTAGACGAACTAGGCAAAGAAACACAAAACATACATACATCCAGTTACCACTACGAGTAGACGAACTAGGCAAAGAAACACAAAACATACATACATCTGCGTATCTAGAAGGGTGACATAAATTGAGACCCTACGATACAGAAGCGAAGGAAGGGGGGTGTGGGGGAAACGAGAGGTCCCCAAGAAAACCCGCCGCCGATACCGACATGCAAAAATCCGGAATCGAATTCGGATCGTCTTGGTGATAGGTGAATGGTCTGACCAATCGACCACCGCAGCATATTCTACTTGTTGACGTCATTAAAGGCACTCGGATTTAGGAATGAAGCTTGCCGTTGAACGAAGATAGGCATTTTTCCTTCGTCTTCTTCTCTAGTGCAACGTGAGATGTGGTGTCTGTGCGCGCGCACGCATCCACTGTTCGTGGGATGTTACGTGCACATTTCACAATCACAGGTCGCGGGTCAATATTCTGAACTTTTTTTTTAACAAAAAAGTATAATTTCATAATAAATAACACATTTATCTTTAGGAACAATATCATTTCCAGAGCTAGAATTTTTGCACTTACCTGTGAACACTCACTCTGCGATAGTAGTGGCATTTTCACCAGCGCTGGACGAAAGTATCTTAATTCTCTCATACAAATAAACTCAGTATAAATTTTATGAATGTTAAATTAAATATTTTGTTAGTGCGATATTGTTAGAATCAAACACACACCATTACATTGCTGGCAAGTTTTAAACCTTCGGGGAGAAACTATTATATTCACTGAGACGATAGTAAACAAACGCACTCGTGGTAGTGGCTTGACCTGCACGGTCCGCCTCGCCGAACTAACCACACTACAACGCTCAGACTGCTCTAGTTATCCAACCTAATATGCTAACATGTTCACAAATATACCAGTCTAAAGCTGAAAGTAGTACTTACAACATAAACAAACACACCCTTGGTAATCTCTTGATCTGTACGGTCCGCCTCAATGAACTAAGCACCGTACAACGCTCAGACTGCTCTAGTTATCCAACCAAATATGCTAACATGTTCACACATATACCAGTCTAAAGCTGAAAGTAGTACTTACATCAAAAACAAACACACCCTTGGTAATCTCTTGATCTGTACGGTCCGCCTCGATGAACTAAGCACCGTACAACGCTCAGACTGCTCTAGTTATCCAACCTAATATGCTAACATGTTCACAAATATACCAGTCTAAAGCTGAAAGTAGTACTTACATCATAAACAAACACACCCTTGGTAATCTCTTGATCTGTACGGTCCGCCTCGATGAACTAAGCACCGTACAACGCTCAGACT
>PNEQ01093163.1:0-10923 GCA_003012365.1 Medauroidea extradentata | reverse complement strand
AAATGGGGTGAGTCACCCCTACATAGCCGCGAAGGGAAACGTCACGGCAACCAACTTTTCATACATTAATGTGCTCCAATTCTTTGAGCTCTATGCCAATTTTGGTGGCTCTATCTCTTATATTTTCTAGTATTTTTCGAAAAATGTTTAAAAAATTATTTTTTTCAACGTGGCGTAGCTCCCTTAATATTTACCACAGTATAGTGTTGGTTTATATACCCCACCTTATTTTCCATAACGAATCCCCTCCCGGACTTTGGCACATGAATTCTGGTCCACCCTGTATAGTGATATCCATTTACCTTCTGACCAAAAATATAAATAAAGTACCTTCTGAAACATCTACCGCAAAGTCTTATAGAAACTGGTAACAAAAAGCAAATAACTGGCAGAGACTAACTCTAAATCACATTGTCGGCACTCTAAAAATAATGCTGAAGGAGAAGAAATAGTAAACCTAATAAGAGAAAAAAATTGGTTCATACAAAACATTGAAGGTAATTAATTTACGTATGACTCAATTCACGGACAAGAAAATATACACATAACCTTAACGATGGAAGATACAAAAGATAAAATAGATAACTGGCATGTAAAGGCGAGTATAAGTGACCATAACACCATATATTTCGAAATTAGGCAAGAGAAGAACGAAATTATAAAACAGGAACTCAGTCTACACAAGCAAACAAGATTGGCAAATAGCCGAAAACACAATAACAGAAGAAATCAATTAAGTACACGTAAGAAATAAAACAAAAAAACAAATAGAAGAATATTAGGTAAAATACAAGAAATTATTAGAGAAACACAAACATAAAAACACACAAGGAAAACAAACTAAGGAAAAAAAATTGGTGGAACAACGAGCAATAACGAGCTAACACTTCATAGAAAAACAGTAGCCAACCTAAGTAGGAAGTATAGAAAATGCTGCCAATGTAGAGAAAAAAACAGTATAGCAAAGAGTATAAGTGCGAGAGAAAAAACTATAAAATAAAGATTAAAATAAAGATAAAGGAAAACATGAGTAAAAATTAACAGAATTTATTAAAGAAGTAAAGGAATGTCTGTGGAACATAAACTATAAAGTAGCTACAGGTAAAATTAGAAAATAAAAATCATTCACCCTTATCAAAATAAACGCTTACTACACCAACTCAATAGAAAAAAACATACTTAAAGAATTGTGTCCTATAGTTATCTAAAAATTAACATTTTGGAGTTGGCAGCACTAACGCACTCTCTATGAAAGCCTACATCAACGTAACAACCGAGTGTGCTCCCAAACGCATTGAGTTAAATATAAATTATGTGACAAATATTTGAGTATGTTCAAAAACTTCCCCTTTTTCGCACATTGTCTGTTCCATATGGTACCTTTTACATTTGTTCCAAAATAGTCATTAACCTTAGTTATAATGGTGAATGTTTCCAGAAGTGTGTTCCAAAATGTTCCTTCTATGTTTTATTGTTACACCAGCCAACAATTACAGCGTGTTTGGTAGCAGTGGACACTGAAATGCTAAACAAAAGACTGCTTCTTCAGCTTTGTTTAATCACAAGCTTCTATGTTCATGAAAGCATTGCTGTAGAAGGATTTATATTAGTGTTTACTGCTTGCATCCATTACAGCGATTAATTAATGTTTTAGTTAAACAGCAAGGCAGAGGAAGAAAACGAACCAGGGATCCCAATAATTAGGAAAAACACAAACGAAAATTTTACAGGTAAGAAACAATGTTTAAACATGGCTTATAGTACAGTGTAAACACTACATTTTCTGGGCTATCTTTTATATTAAAAATGTGGTCTAATATTAAACTTTATAAGTAAAGCAATATTAAAATGCGAATGAAATAAGTAAATAAAAATCACACTCAATGTACTATTTTGTGACATGAATGTGTTCGTTTTGCTATGAATGTAAAACTATAGATACAATGATTGTGTTATTTTTTATGTTACAGGCATTCAACAAAAGGGTCTCCCATTCTGCCAACTTGATGGCATGCTTCACAGCTGCTTTCCAGTGTTACAAACTTTCACTGAGGGATGTCAAGCACTTCCACACCCTGTTTTACAAACAACGAGACAAGATTGTGCAAGATCGTGTAATTCTTAGTATTGTTCAGCTCGAAGGCTACGACGCCAAAGGTCGGTCAAACCAGGCAGCTCGAAAAAAGGTATGTCTATCAAGTACTATGTAAAAAAGCAAAAATGGCTCCAGGAATGGAACCAAAAATTTCCGTATGTCAGAAGACTTTCTTACAAATTGTAGGTATTTCAAAGAAACGTGTGCAAAATGTTAGTAAGAAACATTACATCAAAGGTGAAGCAATAGTAGAAAAGAGGGGTGGTGATACCAGATCTCGTAAAATGAATGCTATGAAAGAAAATATTACTCATTTTCTTAGTAAATTTCCAGTGCATGAAACCCACTATTGCAAGGGGGGGGGGGGAATGTAATAGGCAGTAGTTACTTTGTGGCTTATCTGTTAACAAACTTTGGCGCATGTATAACGAGCAATGTGACAATGTTGATTTAAAGGTGAAAAAAATGTTTTTCCGGTCCTTTGTTAACAACAATTATACCATCGGTTTCAAAACACCTGCATTGAATGTATGTTGTATCATAATTCAGTTGAATGAGAAAATTAAAACATTTATTTACTCCTAGAAAAATGTGATATGCTTGTATTTTCATTTGACTGCCAAAAGAATCATGTGCTCAAAAGTTGCAGACCAAGCTGCCTATTACAGCCGGCTGCTGTACATTTATAATTTCACTATTTGCCAAGGTACATCCAAAGATTCTCTTTCAAAAGACAGTGTCTATATTTATTCATGGAAAGAGAACGAAAGATTAAATGGAGCAAACGAGATCAGCAGTTCTGTGTATCACAGATTGTGCTCTATCGAAATTGGCCCCAACGTTGCAACAACAAGATTAATGGCTGACGGATGTCCTGGCCAAAACAAAAATTCTGTTTTAATAGGCATGGTATCAAAATGGTTGGCTGTCAATGCTCCTGATCATGTCAATAGATTTGAACTTATTTTCCCAGTTACAGGACACTCTCACATGCCACCGGACCGTGTATTTGCTCGCATCGAAAAAGTTGTTAGGAAGTTCGACACTATTACAGATCCACATGAATATGAATAAATATTCTCTGAGCATGGAGATTATTTTCACCTTGGTACACATTCAGTGTCAGTGTATGACTGGAAGCAACAAATACAAGGAGTTCTCAAAGCACCAGACAATTGGCATTTCCTGCTAAAACCATCGAAAAGGGTCATTATCAAAAGAAATCAGTGTGGTAATATTATTGTTAAAGGAGAAATGCACTACAGGACTGATATTGGTGTTTTTAAAGGACTTTTCAATAAAGGGAAACTGGCAACAAGCATAACCCCAGAAACTCTGCCAACTGAAACACTCGTAAAAACCGAGAAGTTGAAGGACGTTGCAGATCTCTTGACGAAACATTATGGCGATGGTTAGGTGAATGAAGAGAGACTCTCATTTTACACTGACTTATTAAAGAGTCAAGAGGTGTTAAGGAATAGAGGATCTGTTGGTTTGAATCCTGCTGTTGATATGTTATGTGTACCAAATGACGAAGATGATACTGATTTGCGAATTTAGAACTTTGAAATAATTCAGTCTTGTTTGTAATGTTTCGTGTTGGTTTTCTTACATTTGTTTTGCAGAATTGAGAGATTGTTTTTTTTTTTTATATTATTTGTTCATAATGTGTTTCATTATATTATTACTGCTAATGGTTCCACTAACAGTTACATTTTGTTTTACTCACATTATTTTCTGATTGTTCCAATAGTGACCTTATCCCTAGCCGAATGTTCCAAAACATCTCTATTGCATAGCAGTGTTCAAAAGGAGCACTTATCCAATTTTAATTCAAAATTTCTTATGGTGTGTTGATAACACATTATTTTAATCATATTCATCACATTACTACAGGCAAAAACTTTCCAAGAATTCCAAACTTTATATATTTTATTGTTACACAAGCTTCGAAACAGTTTTCTTCAAATATCTCAAAACGCCATAGCATGCAGAAGGCCCCTTCTGGAACTATAGGACTCAATTATTACCAAACTTAGTAGAAGAAACCAAGAAAAACGAAATTAAATTAAATCCGGAACCACAAATACATGAAGAAATCACATTCATTTGTTAACAGTTTCAGAGAAACCGAATGAAAACAACAAACGGCAATGGTGCGGGTGACGGTAAATCACAGTACTGTTATCTTATGTTTTGTTTAATTGTGTACATTTCTTCACAAAACATGTTCAAACACTCCACCACCAACATCAATGCATTTTGCTGCTCTGATAGACATTTGCTGTGTTGCTGATCTGAGCTCATTAGTACACTGCTTTAGTTGAGCAGCAATTCGTCTCGAGCTAGTTATTGGGCTGCGTAAGTACCTGAAGAATGTTTTCAACTTCATTAAAAACTTGTTGTGCGGGACGTTCGGATACAACATATATGTTGGGAAGCGTACCACTGTCACACAATCCAGCAAACACACTGCTATTTGGAACTCTGCGATTACGAAATCGTCGTTCGTACTCAAGAACAGCGGCTCAAGAATTCCCATCGGAGAAACCATAGAAAAACACCATGTCAGCATACTCTGGATGTGTGAAGACCTGTGACATTTTTGACTACACAGAACCTTATTCACTGTACATGTAACAACACTGTAGTTCCCAATACTAAAGCAAGCAATGTAGGACTGAGATAAGCAACAACACCATGCTTACAGCGACACTGTGTGGAAATGAACAAAATTACACACATCATAAGATAACAGTAGCATGATTTACAGTCACCTGCACTTATCTTGTTCCTTATTATTGTCATTAGGTTTCTCTGAAACGATTAAGGGAATATGTTTATTAGAAAGCTTTTGTTCAGAATCATCAGTACTATCACCCCTTAAAGCATGTACCTTTCCTCCCGACACATGCTGTGTATATATATTGCATGTAAAATATTTTTTCTACAAACTCTACAAATTGAATAAATAATATTATGATCTGTGTGTTTCATTGTCTCACAAAATCAGCTAATTCATGGGTGACTCGTATATGACTCGGCTGGTATACAATTTTTTTTCTATAATTATATAGACCAGGCGACTCATGTATGAGCCAACCCGAAAAATATTCTACAACTATTTTTATAATTTTCAATTTACAATAAAACCTATTTCTACATGTTACTAATAACAAAAATCTATGTTTTACGATTTTATGTTTTGGTCGTTTGGAGGTGACCAATACTTGGCCCATCTAGTCTACCTGTGAGGTAGATTTTTCTTACACCAGTCAGTGGAGGTGGACTGACCGGCTCATACGTGATCTTCTTAGTAGTGAATGTGTTAGGCGTAACAATTTGACGAAGAATAACCACTGTGTACATTCAACAGTGCTCCTTTCAGAATTTCATAAAAGGGTTTCAACTATTTGTATTCCATTGTCATCTCCTAAATATGCAAAGTTACGATATAGGTTAAACAGCCAACTATGCTAACAATGTAAAATGTACATTATAATCAATTTAATTCAGGTATATGTCACCGAGCATCTTAAATAGAATAAAAAGATATATTAGCTTTACAGTATAACAGATGTAGGCGTTCCATAGTTGTAGAGTGGAAATTCTAAATTATATAAGTGCCAAAAGACACTGAATTTAACTATATCGAAATAAACTATGTACCAGTGTCTATGTTTTGCTGTAAGAGCTAAGTCCCAAAATTTGTCTTAATAGTTTTTATGATCAATGAAAATTGTGCATTCCATATGTATGCCTACTCTTGCACAGCTGTTTTTCACTTTTACTCAAACACTTTTTCGGCACTTACATCATTTAGAAATTCCACTCTACAATTACTGATTGGATAACTACTAGTTTGTACTCGTATGTTTTATTATTTATTTTTTTTTAATAAAATACATGTAGGTTGGTGCGTACTGCCACCTAGATAGTAATATGTAAAAATATGTTAAGTTGGATGTTTGATTTAGATGTAGCCTTGGTAACTCTCTAATTTGCTCAGATGGTTGGCTAACCCAATTTCGCCTTAAAAGACCCCTTGCATGTAAAAAGGAGAGCAAGCCGCTCACAGACTAGCCCTCCACACGCAAGATTACCCGGAAGTCGTCAGCAAGATTAAAAGTACTACAGGCCTGATCATATCTGCGGCTGTAGGGATGTGTCCATGTAAGCACCATACATGTAACTGTTTTAGGACACAATGACGCCATTTGGTGTCATAAGTATTCTCCATGTTAAAAAATGCAAGGAGATGTCGCTGTATAAAGGAATTTTAAGTACCTACCTCTAAGCGGACAAGATGGTCTACCACTTAATGGTGTCGGGGAAACCGAACTAGAGACTTTATAGAAGACCCTAAGTCACTACGAGTAGTAACCATTCTCTCCATTGTTTTGTATGGACAAATAATCAACGAAATCGGTCGATTATAGGACAGTTCACCCACTCTTATCCTTCCATGGCTTTAAATTGTTACCAATATTAAGACACGCCAAAGGGAAGGGTAAATTAGGATTGCCAGATGACAGTAATAAGAATCTAGCAATTTGATTTTCTCTTCAAGAGGTAACTTTGGCAACGACGAATAATTAACACCATCCGGGCCAACATAAATGTGTTTCGCGATGGAGAGGGATCTCTAGATTTCACTAAGAGAGGATGCCTGATTACAATAATTTCCTTGCTAAAGATAAAATCCACACTCTGCTCTTCGTTGTAAAATCTTTGACCCAATATGTTCTAAATGTCTACGGCATCAGTAACGACTGTATTATTTCGAAAGGAAATATTTACACTAAGGGGTTTGCCACTTACCTGTCGCACATTATACAAAATGTATTTACTGGTTGTGTCTACTCTGAGAGACGAAAGAAATGCACTGCAAGACTTACTCTTGCGTTCACAAATTATACGCCTAGCTTGTGCCCCGGTGATGTGTATAGCTATTCTACATTTGCCTTTTACGACAAGCACGGATCTGCTGTGGTGGTATTCTAATATGCTCATACACAGGCGAATTTCAATTGGTGTTTAACTCAATCCCAGTGGAGGTCCGGACCACCGCGACTATCAGGCATGTACACATTTTAGGCCTGTGCTTATTAATTCATACATACAAATTGTTCACACAGGTTTAAGTTTACAAAATGCTAAACGAAATACCAAAACCATTTACAAATAATGTATTGTTAGATTTTTTTTTCGACTTCTTTTTCCTTAATGTTACATAAAAAAGTAAATCAATCTTCATTTGTGCCATTATTTATATAGGTAACATTTTAGTGATGCAGGTACAGCTGAATTTAGTTAGGGTAACCTTGCCAAAGGTGGTTTCCGTAAATTGGTAATTGATATCGATAGCTGTGTCCCTGTTGGCAGCAGACACCGAGTCTAACAGGACCACCATAGAAATAAGTACAAATTATCTGGCTGTGTTTCTCCATTTTCAGCAGACACACGAAAATATTATTTGCATAACATGTCCATTGATTCAGTGTTGGGCCGTCCTGTAGTTATTATTGTGAGAAAAACGAGCAGAATTCACATAACTCACTGGCTTTTAAGGCAATGGAATTGATTGTGTTCGAATAATTTATCACTATATTTACGAAGTGTTTAGGCACAAAATTATGTTAGAAGTGGATGATTCACAGCGGGTTGCCTGGTTAAGTGCAACGAGCTCGCTGCTTAAAAGAAATATATCACTCTGTAACAGCTACCATGTCAATGTGGTATGCAGTTTGCAAAGAATTGGGATGGGAAAAAACATGAATATTGATTTATAAATTAAAAGGAAACATCAGAGTCGTCGCTGGTATATTAAATAATGAAAATAAACTAACTCGGAGCGAAAATACTAGAACGCACGAGCATGTCCATCAGAGTGCATTTCAAGTACAGATATACTGCTTCTGTTGCCAGGTTTTGCTTCAGATGGTCTCCTATAGGATCCATTTTCAAAACATAATGTAGGGAACAGCTTGTTTGTTGAGAAATTTATTTAAAAAAATATTCATGATGTGGATGTTTGATATAGTTCTGCCAAATGCATCTTAAGATCACTCAGTGGTCCATGAGAAGAACCAATCCTTCTTCTTCAGGTAGGGTCTTAAAAGAAAATTAATCACTAAAGTACCATACTGGAAGGTTAAGCGGAAATATGTCATTGACAGTGAACTATTCCTGAGGTTGATAGATGCTCCTAATCCTTGCACACAGCGATCATCTATACCATATTGCGACAACTATTGCAGAAATGAATTTGGTAATGACTGTACATTAAAAGGTCAAGGGTTGTAAAACTCGGCTGGTTTTTTAATTTTCATTTTATTAAATAAATGTACAGATAAATATTGTGAATGATACAATAATAATACTGTCATTCAACGACTTTGCATAACCGATCTGTTAGTGGAAACAATGCCACTGTATGCGGGTCGTGACCAACTCAATCAACTAATGATATTACAATACTGCAGTGTACAGCATAAGAAATAGGTGGACGAATTGGTTTTTAAGAACCCAACAACAATACGGTATAAGATTCGGCCAATGTATGTAGACATAGAGGAACAAGGTAACCCGCAGGATAATATCAGGGAGTCACTAAGTAAAGGTTTTGCCAGGAATGATTTGGAATGAAATTACATTATTTACTTAGCAAAACACTTCCTGATGCAAATTAATACTGAAAATAAGTATTTGTGTTATGTTATGATTCCTTAATGATGATTTTCACCAAATTGCAAGTTGAGGAGACCACACCAACATTACATGTTGATAACATGGCGTCCCTCGTTAGACCATCATCCCCACATAATAGCCGCGTTTCTGCCATGCAGCTATTGTGAATTTAAGAAACATGCTAGTGCCTATTTTTTTTAAATTAATGTGTCATGTAGCAGCTGCAATGACTGGTCGATTCTTTCAATTTAGGTTACATATGCAAAAACGTGGCAAACGGCCCATCCTCTCAAGAATAGTTGACTCCAGACAAGCGTTGATGAATATTATTTCAAATCACTTCATATTTCTTGACATCTTTCCAGGCATGTATAGGAGCATCAGTGGTTGGTCTGCAGTAAATTTAAACTGTTCGTCTTTGGTACAGCCACTTTGTCTATTGTACTGAATTTAATTGTAAGCGCTTGAATATCTCTGGTAAAAGGAAAGATACGATAATGGAAGTCATGTATTCGTTGATCTACTCAAAAGAGTTGGAGATGATGATAAAATGATTTGAGATATTCATCATGGTATTGGTGTCACAGTACCAAATAGATGAAGTGGTTACAAAACTAAATTGTCTTTGCTCTAGTACAAATGATCATAGTCTTCTGGAAACAAACTGATAATCCCTCTGAAGAATATCGTGACTTATGAACACGTTTCCAGACTTACTACGGAAACTCCCTTCTATCCTTTGTTCAGTAAGATGCAATTATAACCCACGTCAGTATCCTAAACTGTGACCAAAACTTATGTGCAATATTTTTCCATTTTGCGAAATTAGTTAAAAATTACATAGCATTTGATCGAAATAAATATATTGGCCAAAAAGGTAAATTTCATAACTCATTGTTGGGGTGGAAGTTGAATATTGTATCACATTTTCAAGTGGATTGGCCAATAATAGCAGTTCTTTGCTCACAAATGCTTTTAATCAAACCACTAAAAGGAAAAGGTGGGCCCTCAGATTGTTGTATTAACGCATGTATAGCACTCGTTCCACAAGATACCAGTGCAGATGTCATATGTCCCGAGTTCTACTTTCCATGACATCTCTGCAATTCCTGACATCCAAATTCACATAATTTGCTTAATAAAATGCATCCATCAGAAAAAAAAATATTATTTTTCTTGCATGCAAAATTATCGGGTAACCACTGGACACTGACCGCAGTAAATTTAAGGAAAATATCGTATTTGAATCCAACTGGTTACAGAAACAAAGCATTGACAAGAAATTTAGTTTACTTTTTTTTTTTGCATAATGATGATTCCTATCAATTTCAAGGATGGTTCTATTGTTTTGTCAGGGTGATAATGTTCTGGTCCGCCAGTACATTCTCAGCGAAAGGATTAAGTGTCTTGCTGAAAAAATTGCCCCTCAATCTTGATTTCCTTGCGATTGTTTTAAGAAAAGTTTGATAGAAAGAATGCCGGAAGTGTCTCGAGGGTCAGAAAAATTGCAAAGCTTCAAAAAGTGTGTTACAGGGTTTGGCCTCACAAGGCTTGTTTCTAAATATTTACTACAGCATTAACTTTGATGTAGTTGTCAGTAAGTTGAGGTGGGTGATGCCCACGTCAGCATAACTTGCAACGACTACAAAACATACAAGCACGATATATTACTTACACAAAAAAGGGTAGATGCTTGTACTAAAAAGTTAGACCGAACAGGCAAGTTTTTTTAACGCGCGCAGGCCGTCTCCGAACTCGGACAGTAGGCTGGCACGCAATCTAGTCTCCGAGCCACTGACAATACGCAGGTGTTCGCGCCAAGGTCGCTGAACTCCCCCTCCCACCGTTCCCCTTCTCTTTCTCTCTCGCCTACAGCCGTAGGCCCCGCCTACTCACGTGTCCAAACTATCCCCTCTCATCTGACACTTCAGTATTGAGAGAGTGCTGACGCTGACCGGTCGATGTTTAACAGTAGTGTTCGTCTTTTATCGTGTTTAGTGATTGTGTTGCCTGGTTTGGTACATTTTTCGTTGCGGATTTAAAATGGCTGAAAAGCGAAAGAAGGTTGTGTTGACGATTGCCCAAAAACTGGAAATCATTTCAAAATTAGAAAACGGCGCTTCAAGGAAGCAGATGTG
>PNEQ01093156.1:0-12666 GCA_003012365.1 Medauroidea extradentata | reverse complement strand
CTCAATGGTTTCCAACCCATTTCCTTCATCATCACTGTGGGCCTAAAGTTCCTTTCCTCATCCCCATCCTGTCCCTGCCTTTTCCATTTATTCATCACCCACCTCGCAGCCCTTCTCTGAACCTTCTCCAGCTCTTGCACCTCCACCTCCACATATGGATCCCATTCCGCGGCAGCATATTCCAACATGGGTCGAACCAGTGTACAATAAGCCTTTTCCTTCACTTCACAACTAACTCCCTTCAACACCCTTCCCAGCAAGCCTAATGCTCTTCTTCCATTCTTAACTACTCTCTCTACCTGCTTTGTCCACCTCAGATCGGCCTGCAGCATGACCCCTAAGTATTTATACTCTGTGGCATCCTCTATCTCCTGCCCATCCCACCTGTATATGTCTTTACTCACCACTTTCTTCTTCGTAAACCTAACCAACTTGGTCTTTCGCACATTAACTTTCATTTCGTTAACCCTAGTCCACGACCACAGCCTATCAATATCCGCCTGCAAGTTGTTTCTGCTGCCCACCTCTGAGTACAACACACAGTCATCTGCAAACAATCTAATTTTCCCTGAAATCCTAAAACCCAAGTCATTCACCATAATGGTGAATAGCAAAGGTCCCAACACACTTCCCTGTGGCACTCCGGATGTAACCTCGCCCTCCTCTGACACAGCTACCCCCCCTTTCACACTTTGACTTCGTTCCCTGAGAAAGTCCTCAATCCATCTCACCAAATACTTGTCCTCCAGCAGATCATCTAACTTCTTCATCAATATCCCATGGGACACCTTGTCAAATGCCTTCTCAATGTCTATGAAACAGGCATCCACCTGTTTCCCCTCATCAACTGCCTGTACTATATCCTCTAACAATCCTGCCAACTGAGTCTCGCATGAATAGCCCTTTCTAAAACCATGTTGGTACTCCTAAAACGAATTCCTCTCGTTCATAAAGTTGACCACGTACTGCACCACCAATTTCTCCATGACCTTCCCAGTACTCGATGTGAGACTCGCTGGTCTGTAGCTGCCAGGCCTCCCTTTATCCTCGCCTTGCTTGTATATAGGTACGACAGATGCCTCTTTCCATTCCTGCGGCAACTTTCCCTCCTGAACAACAATGCCAGATAACTAGCCAACTCTATCCCACCAAACTTAAGCGCTCCATTCCCGATACCATCTGGCCCCACTGCCTTATTGCTTTTCAACCCCTTCAATATTGATACTATTTCCCTCTCACTGATTTCAAAGTCACCGAACATCGTGTCATATTTGATTGCCCTGTCCCAATCCTCCTTTGCTTCAAACACAGTTTACAATTGCTTCAGAAATATAAATAAAACCGAATTATCTCTCGCTGTGTGTATATACTTTATATTCTTGATGAATTTAAATAAAAGTGTCTTACCTGTACAAAGATAATCCTCCGCAACGATCGAATCTATTTGCAAGGCCAAAAGCTGCACAAACTTTCACCGTAATGTGTAGTTAACAAAAAACTAAAACATTTTCATTCAGCTCAATGCTATGTTTACATGTTTTAGCCACTACTAGCTCTATCCTTGTCTTTAAACGTCGTCTGTTGGCCAGCTTCAAATTTGCTTAAAGGCTTCCACTACATAGACTAATACCTCCATGAGTTTTGAACATTATAGACCTCTTTCAGAGAGCGGCGGATAGCCGGCGAATAACTATTCGCCACCAAGTTTCCACTTTTTGGTAGATTGCAGGTGAATGACGGCCAGACCGCATTCGACGAATCACCAGCTGTTCTGTAGAGACCAGTTATGAAAAGTGGGGAGGAATTTTAACGAATTCATGCGGCACATGGATGAAGTTTTCAACTATTATGAATAAATAGATGACCAAAGACATGCGCGACTACCCAAAATATATATTAGGGACATGGAAGATCCCTTTTCAACTGCAGTTCATATCTGTGCGATACATCACAAGCATTACATTCTGCAGTGATTTTCTTCCACATTTCCTTTTGTTGTAGTTGGACATGGAGTCAGTTTTCTTATTTGTAGTTACGTTTTTGTATTTTTTATCAGGTCAAAAAAAATTGCTTTTTTTTAGGAGGTTATCGCAGTATCAAATTTTTACCTTCCATAGTCAAACTTTTCCGCGGCTTCCTTCAATCACTTCGAATATCTCACATATGTCCCACTCACTGTCGTAGAAGAACAGGTCTGGACACTCGCCTTGATATTTGACCCCCTTGTTGTTTGGCTGTAGTTCACTAAGTTACCAAGAATATTGTGTTTTTTTGGCGCTGATGTTATGGCGGTCGGACTTCCTTTCCGCTAGGATAAACAATTTATCGAAACATATTTTTTATTAATTTATGAAATACTTTCTTCGCTCACAAATTTAAGAAAAGGCTCCAGCAATCTTTATTTACTTTATAAATTTAACAATGGAAAAAAGTGGACGGAGTTTGAGTCCGACCACCCGGAAAACAGCGCCAAAAAGTACGACATTTTCGGGAACTTGACGAACTACAGCCAAACAACAAGGGGGTCAAGCAAAATACATTGTTAGATAGGCGAGTGTCCAGACCTGTTCTTCTACGACCGTGGTCCCACTACAAAGACAACAAAATTGTTTACAGCAAAGATGTTAGAAGGATCCAGATGGAGCATGTCGCCGGGAATTGTAACCAAACAAACGCTTGATGTGGTTGGTACCAATATGGCCGACTAATTAAAAAATTGAAGAAATTTTAGTTAGGTGTGTAAACAGGGCTAAAATATAGATTTTTTAACCTAAAACATCAATTAAATAGCACAATACCAGTCTGATGTGAACTTTTGAGGTTAAATCAGTATGGCGGCTGGCAATTTTGGTGGCTACCTCTCCCCCTTCTTGGCATCACTCCCCTCGCCCTCATTCAAACCTTATGCTACCCCTGTGGTTTACAGTGACAAGGAAAACAAAATCGAAACGATTTTATTTTTAAAGTTGTGTGTGTTCATAACAGTGGTCTTTGAGCACTTGAGTCTATATTCGCTGCTAAAAAGGAGGCTGTGTTGCCAAATTTTATGAAGGAAAACCATCCAACTCCCTTTCAGCCGGCGATCTCCTGAAGATCCATCGGCAGACAACTATAGTGTAGGAAGGGTGGCAGACTGCCAGCGAACTGCTGTGCGAATAAAGGCCAGAGGGCTTGCCAGCAAGCCTTCGGAAGACGTTTATAACTACGACCCTAACTTTCCTTAGTTACGGCCAGTAACTATAAGTTACGGATTGCTTAACGCCACTTACCTTAATATGCGATTCACTAATCACTTCCCTTAACAAAAACTGCTGACTTTAATTTTAAGGGCATATTACTTGGCAACACCGTAGGACGGCCGTCATATTACTGCTCACTGCCTCTCGGATCATTGATTGTACATGCAGAAATTACCTTCATGTGGCAGTGAATTATCTCGCGCCAAACCAGTTAGTTTGGTTTATGTTTCTGTTCTCCGAGATGTTTACAAAACATGCTACTCGATTTCCATGAATTTAATTAAATTTTATGTTGGAATTGTAAAATTTATCTATTTTGAGTTGTGGAATACATAAATAACGAAGTTTTTATTGGAGTATGTACAATGTTATGTAGTAAAAACGTATTTTTGCCGCATAGAGCATAGTAGTTTTAAAAAAGTTTATTCATGCGTGCTGTTTGCGCAATAACATATATCTTCTCGTTTTTATTTTTTGTCTTATAATACTAAGATACCTATATTTTCTGTACAAATGGTCAAAACATTCCTTTCGTGTACGAATTTGTAGGTAAGTCTTGTTCTGTACTGCAAGAATGAATGTCAAGTTTTCATGTCTCGTTTGAATGGGCAAGTTTAATTTTTAGTAGCCTAGGTAACTGCTTATACAGTTTTGCATTTTGCGTTAATATTTTTTGTTGGTTAATATTTCCGTAAGCTAAGAACAGATATTGAAAATGGAAATATGTGTTCAGTAGAATCATATGTGTTTTATTAGTTAGCAACTTGAAAATAAATCCGTTATGGTCTGGTAAATTGCGTAGTTCAAATATTTACACTAGATAACTTTAAGGGGAATGTCTCCATTTAGTTCTTTATACCTGAAATGCTACAAACTCGAAAAATAGCCTGCCAATCTCATCGTAGCAAATGAAATAAATCATTTCAAATTAGAAACTGCAATGCAATACATCACATGTATACCTACCGTTAAGTCATTCCTTCAGGTTTTCGATATTGTATACCAAGAGCTCTTAAATAATTTAATGTTGTGTCATGTTTTCACTGTCGAAAAGAACCTACTACACCAATGTAGGCCTAGGCATAGCATATTAATAAGCATTTTACACTTGAAATAAAATATTTTATATTGTACTATGATCAGAATGTGGTTCGTACGATAACAAGAAAGAACAGTGTCAAGTTGCAATATAAATTGTGTGCAAAGAAAGAATTAAGTTCCACTTGCATATTTTTGTTTCATTGAAATATGAAAATATATTTGCTATTTTTTGCAAGAATTGTACATATTCTACCACCATTGTATTTTGTATATTTTACTATTGAAAATTGACAACATTACCCTGAATGTTCTCTGTGGTCCCATGACTCTACTTGCAGAACAAAAAATAAACTACAGTGTTTGTTTTATTGCATCCTTATGATCTTTTCTGCACATGTTGTATAAAGATATTGGACATGTCATAGAGTTAACATAATATATAGTTATAACATAAAAAACATGATATAAGGTTATACATAACATAAGGTTATACATTTGTGTACGAGAATATAATATGAATAAATAATCTTCGTGTGATTATGTATCCCCTCCTCCTTTCCACACTTTTCGACTTTACTGTCAAACTATTTGACATAATTTTATATGAGTAAAATTTAATGAAATGAGCACCTACCTGGAGCTGTTTTAACATTTTCAAGGTTCTGAAGCAAATGAGTGACATCCTTGCCTGGTCTGACATTGCACATACATGTAAGGTTTTGACTGTGCACTGTTTGTCACTTTACTAGAACTGTAGGACTTCATGTGATGACCCTGCCATTGTTAAAAACAATCTGTTGCAGAGTTTATTTTAGAATACTTGGATCTTGTAAATTTGAGTACTAGATTATGAGATAACTTTGTGGAAAAATTATTTGTTGCTGTGTTGGACAGCTTGAAACTTGTGTCTTTAATGTGTGTGTTCCTTAAAAGTAGGTAACCAAAAACCCTCTTCTGAAATGTGTTTTAAATAAACAATGCACTGGGAACACACACAATAGCTAAGCAAAATAATCTGTATTTCTAACATGCTGCAAAAATGTTCCAACGCCCATCAATTAATATTGACAGAAGCATGCTCACTGTTAACATGAGTGTGTGCATATGTCTACATTTGGCGCAAGTCTTTAATTACCTAATGCATGTGTAGTGACAATGGGATTAGAGTTTGTCATAAATACAAATTACAAACTCGTAATAACAATACGTATGTAGTGCTTAACATATGGACAAATGTGGTCATTTGAGACAAGCTCAGATGAACAGGAAATGGGACAGGAATTTGCTGAGTTCTATCCCAGCGCATATATCAAGTGTTGTAGGAAAACCAATGACCTTACTGGTGATCAAACCCTGATACCTTCTGAATATATGTTAACTGTTTTACAACTACACTAATTTGCTTTGTCAAATGTTAACTATGTAATACAACAAAAATATTATGTTGGTTTTACAGGAAACGGTTTTGTTTAAACAGTTTTTTCTCTAATATTTTACAATTTAGAATGCCGAAACATCCTAGGCTTTTCTATTCATCCTTTTTGGTACAGAAGATATAACCATGTATAAATACTGTGAAAAGAGAGTTGGTAATTAAAAAAAAAAATTGACCATTCCATTTATTTAAAGAATGTTCTTTTCTGCTGTATTTTGAAATTGGCTGAACATTACCGCTACATGATTGCATATGAAGAAACGGTTCCATTCAAGTTGTTGGCATGGGAAACTTGAAACTAATCTTGTTTGTTGTACAAATATGGTATTTTGTGAGTTGTAGCATATTATTACTTTTTCTTACACAAAAAAAAACATATTTGTATCAATAAAAATTCTTGTTTATAAAAGTTAATGTTTAGATGAGACTTAATTTTCCAAAATGTTCGCAGTTAAAGTCTGTAACTTGTGTAATATTATTTCTATTACAGTCATCCCTACCCGATAACTCAGCACCGTTTTTAATGTTCTAAATTCTAATATCCAACATATGCCTCTGAACATTTCTCAAGATCTTTTAAAACCTTCCATGTGTTTATAAAGCAATGGTTCGCGATATGTGACTATAAGTGACTGCTTCATGTTACTATCATTATTATGCTAGTGATAAAAAGTTAAGCTATTAAATCAGTCATTTAGGGTGCTTGGATATATTACAACATGTGGGTTAGGAACTGAACAAATGAACTAATTTATTTTCAAGTATTGTTTATACACAATATGAAGAGTTGATTTAATATTCTTATCATTGCACAAGGTATTCAAAACAAAACCATATTTGTACGAGACATGAAAATGCAGTAAATATTTATTTATTTAACTGTTGTTCTCTCTTAACCTGAAATTATGTGCTATCTTCCATATCAATTTCAGTAAATAAAGTAAGTTTCATGTAATATTAATGGTTTTAAAAACAACTGAAAACATATTATAATATAAATACATGATACATATTTACACTTTTTTGTGATCACTGAACACACCGCACTCTCCCCTCACCATTACATATTGCAAAGTAATACTACAATCAATTACAGCAGCTTAGCTTAACATTTCGTTCCAAGATCCAGTGCTGTTATGAGTGTAAGGCAGGCTTAGTCCTACTTGAATTTTTAAAAGTTAATGGTTCATTCATGAAGTGCACTGGAGCTCATTGTGGTTGCTGAACAGCCAGCAGCGTTGAACCTCCACTGCAGCAATGTGCACGTACCCCTCAAGGCGCTCAATGTTTGGTAGAGTAGAGTACTGAAGGTAGTTAACCCTGAAGTAACAGAAAAGGCACATAACACCATGGTTTGACCAATATTAAAATATGCAGCAGTGGCCTGGGACCCCTATGTAGAGCAGGAGATACAGGAGCCGGAAGGGGGTGCAGAGGTGGGCAGCACAGTGGGTGAAAGGCAGGTGGAGAAGAGTGGGGTAGGATGGAAAGGATGAAAGATACTTCAGGCCTTCATTAATGATGGTGATGGCTTGGCATTCCCTAAAGGAAAGAAGAAAGGTGGAGAGACTGGTCAGAATGTATAGGGCGGTGAATGGAGGGGATTGGATGAGTTAGCTTAAATACAAAGTTAGTTAAAGGGGTGTACAGAGCTACATAAAAAACATTGGTTGGATTCAATGAACTTGGCGAAGGATAGAGCAGGGAGGGCAGTCCGTATTGAGGACAGTTAGGTAGTGGAATGTGTTGCAGGAAGATTTGGTGACAGGTAGGTATTTGTAGAAGTTCACGAAGCACTTGTTGAGGGAAAACAATTGAGAGGTTTAAGTTGAAGTCTGCAGGCGTCTGCCCAATTGCATGGTTATTATTATTATTAAAAATAGTTCACACAGTCATGATAATGCTGTTTTACAGAGGGTGTAAATTTTATTTGGTATGAACGTTTACATATAACTTACTGTAAGCAGGGGTGACTTTGTAACATCTGTATATTGAAATGTGACAGTTGACTCAAGTTAGTTTTGTGGGTGGGTAATTAGTTGGATAGGAAGAATTCAATTCCTCAAACAAAAAAATGTTGAACTGTAGCAATATGAAATCAACTGCAAAGTGTTTTCTCCGAAGGCGTAAGTTAATGTACTGATGTGCAATTTTCTAAACTATAACCTAGCTCGTATATCGCACTGATTTTAACTATTAATTAAAATAATAGTTTATTTGGGACGCGTAACTTAAAAGCTCAACGAAACATATTTATTTTATGCAGCAGCGATTTGAAAAAAAGAAAAGGCACATACAAGAGTATTCAAGCAAGCCTGTCTGACACAGAATATATGTTTCCACACTATTTGAACAACCAACCCTTAGCTTAAAACACAAACACTTGTTAGTTAATGACAAAACTCGAGATGTTTACAATTAATAATTTGAATATGCAACACCGATACTTACGTCAAAAATATGGCTCATCACTCGGCAGATACTGTTCCCTGTACGAATATTTTATTAAGACGAATATACACGTGAGCTTTATGGTTTTTTCAATCTAAAGTAATAATTATTTAAGTTATGGTGGATTTTTCGCAAATTCAACATAAATTTCACTATCGTCGTTTCGGACTATAAAATGTTCTAACCTCATTAATCCGCCATGATTTTTACACATTTTACACAAGCCAGTAAGTTAACACCACCCTAGACCCATGTGTTAACTTACGGTCGCTCACTTTCAAGTTAAGGTAAGCAAAATGCTTACTGAATCGCTCCGGGAAAATTTACAGCAAATGTTAAGGTGACAGGCCGTACCTCTCAAGTTACGGTTACCTTAAAAGTTAGTGAATAGACCCCCAGGTCTAAGGTCCAGATGGAGCATGTCGCCGGGAGAACCAAACAAACGCTTGACAAGGTTGGTATCAATATGGCCGACTAATTAAAAAATTGAAGAAATATTAGTTAAGAGATGTGTAAAGAGGGCTAAAATATAGAGTTTTCTACCTACATCATCAATTAAAGAGTATGATACGTTAATTTACCATAAAAAATACCAGTCTGATGTGTTATTTTTAGGTTAATGCAGTATGGCAGCTGGCTAATATGGTGGCTACTTCTCCCCACTCTTGGCACACTCCCCTCACCAACATGCCGACCTTAACCTATCCCCGTGTAAAGACCCGTAATTTTTATATAGGTTTTTCGTAATAATAATAATAATAAATAGCATGAAACGAGCGGAAGTCGCAGTGAGGGTAAAGTAGACAGATAATTCTCCGGTGAAGGTGCTGTTAAGATTACCAAGAGCCTCGCCTGGAGGACGGGTTAGCGACGACGGCAGTGCAATCAGGTCAGGGGTTGCACAAGACAAGGGCCTCAGCGATTCTCCCCACCGGCATTGGAGTGTGTCAATATAACGCAATGTATCGGGGGAATCGGGGTCTCTCTCCTTCAAGCCTTCCAGCCGTCACCACCTCGCCAGGATGGTCCTGGGTCGTGACCCACGACGTGCCGCCGTCCGTCGATAGCCGACACAATCATCATCAGCCTCCAGCATCATGCTAATGGTGAGGTCTAAGGTATCCAAAGGGTCACCCATCATAGAGTAGAACAAATAATAATTTAAACAGTTGCTCCCCTCCAACCTAAATTATGTAGTACAACCATGTAGTATTTTGTAACTAACTTATGTAGAGTAAAGCCACCATAATTAAACTAACATAATTCATTTAACCATAACCCTCACCCTTAACTTAACCACTTAAATAGTTTCATTCTAAAATGCCTACCTCTGGCTACAGCCACTTAACACTATAAATAATATGTCCTTACCTCTTACAGCCAAGCCACCATCCCCCAAATTAATCAACATATAATTTAGTCAAATTTTTAATTTAATTAATTTCCCCACCCACCCACCTTCATGATAGAATGTTTAAATTAATTCCATAGTAAGCAAATTTTAAATCAACCTCCGTCCCCCAATTAATTAATTAATTAACTTTGATTAATTGAATTAATTTCCCCACCCACCTGTAAATTCTCGTATAAATATAAAGTTCAATACTCCAATTGTTAGATTTTAAATCAATGCCGCTGCAAGCAATTTTGAATCAGCCTCCATCCCCCAATTAATTAATTTAACTTTGATTAACTGAATTAATTTCCCCACCCACCCAACCAGTATAATTCCTAACTATAATATTAAAATTTCTGTTCAAGTAAATTAAAATTGTTATCATAATCAAATATTTTATTTTAGTTGTTATTAAAACATAATTATAATAGTTCAATCAGTAAATAAATTCTGAGATATAATAATACAGTTATTATAGCAATTTAAAACAATTAAGTACATTTATTGCAAACTTCCTTTTTATAGCATTTTAATGCATTTACATCTTAATAATTCCTCTGTGTGTGCCGTAATTACGTAATTTCATTAGAATAATTAATCACCACGTGCAGCATTTAACATAAAATTTAAAACATATATTAATTTTAAAACACAGTTAAAGTTTCAGTAGGAATTGTTTGGTCGCTAAAGCGAGTCCTGTATTTTCTCAATGTAATGTCCGTGGTATTTTCACAGTCATTTAATTGATTTTCAATAGTACATGATTAGAGGTATGTCAATTTCGCGGATTCAACTGGCAGCAGCCAAGACTTGTCAGTCCTATACACCCACTGGCCACAATCGATTATCTATTGGCTTATAACCGTACAAGCCGGTAGCAAGCGATAGCACTTCGCATTATTTCCTTATTTACTACTGGCTTGTAGTAGTCAAACGCAGTTCATAACAGCTGCCAGCAAGTCACAGACATGACAATGAAGAATACATAATTGGCGTTCAACATGACCTGGAATGTATCTGCGAAATTTACGTACCTCTATACATGATATTACTATTTCGCTGCCATACGGAAGGCAGAGTTCATACAGTAGCTTCTTCCAGTTCGCGCGCACGCCTGCACACACAGCAGTGTGGTGGCCCACTTACAAGGAATTCGCAACTCAGGTTACAGTGCTACCAACTTCTTGTGTCAAACGGTGAAGCAAGGCAGGTTGACAAACTTAATCTTACGTTACCGTATCATGTATTAGAAGCTTGTTAAGTTATTCTTTCCACTTTACATCATTTCATTATCCTTTCACTAACACTTTCCCAAGAGAGATGAGGCAACACGAGTACTAAGAATGAGAGTCGTTATGTTCATTCAGAACTGGGGTCCAGGACTTAGCCAATCTTGAGGTAGCAGACGTAAAACATCTGTTACAGCAGCGTGAGGGATATAACGGGTGATAGAACTGTGAGGTAGGAACCTATACAGTAGAGTGTGTTCTCACCATTAGGCGATCACTCTTTCTTCATTTTCCTCGATTTGCGCATGAGGCGTGCAAATGTTGGTCTCTGCGGGTAGAGGGACCGCCCATTTTGCTCTAGTGGCCGAGCTGGCAGTAGGAGCAGTTTGGACTTTCAGCTGTGGATCCATTATTGTCACACAGTTGATCTTTGGGCAGTTGTATGGTGAGCTAGATAGCCGATTTTTTCGCTTGTGTTCGTCCGGTAATTTCTCTTGAATACGTACTTTTCTTTATGAAACTTTCTCTAACTACATTTTACTCAGCATTTCAGATATGGGATAAAGTAACCAGTTAAATATCCTACTCTTTATACATCACAGCATACTTATAAAATATTTAACATACAGTAGTAATTATAATAATTCAATTTTAATAATAATACACAGTCCAGAACACATTAGTTTAATGTAGCATTTTAAATAGCACAAGCAGTATTGATATCCACATACAGTATAATAATAATAACAATAATAATAATAATAATAAAAGACACGTACAATTATAAGTTTCCCCTTCCTGATACCATAAATGATAGCTCGTACACTTGGGATGAGATTCATTATGTTAAACTCTAACTTTCTTCAGTTAGTTTGATATAACGGGATGTAGGATTTCAGGGTTTAGTCACTCATTTCAGAGGGAAAATTTTTCTTCCTTTCTCTTTTCTATCGTTGGTGAATTGCGCGTAGTGACGTGCGATTTTGGTCTCTGGGAGGAGTGGTGCCCTGCCCTAGAGAGACCACCTTTGTGCCCTATTGGTGCTGTGGCTAATCAGGCCATAGTGTACGTCCATGGATGCGTTGGGAGCCCTTGTCAATGTGGGGGTAGGCATGCGACACATTGTCTATGTCCAGATACCTGAGTACTCTGGTCGCCCTTCTGAAATGAGTCATGAGTGCAGTTTTTGTGTCCAAGTCCATTGTCTTTCATTTTTCTGTTAATTACTATATATTACTAATCTCAAGACTTTTCTTAGGTATATTTTCATATATCTGTCTGTATTTTCCACTGACTGCTTAGGCCTACATATTTGTATAATATCTATGTACAACCAGTATACTTATCACAGTGATTCAGATGTTCAGTTACAATTTAATATTTAAATAATAAATATTCAGCAAACCTTAGGAAACTCCTTTTAAAATGGAGCTTAGCTCAACTCAAGTTCCTTTAAAATAAAATGAGCTAAACTCCAGTAAAAGTACACTTAGGAAAAAGGAGCTAGCTCACGCTCAAAACTCATTTTTCGTGGTGCTCAGCTAATTTCAAGTTCCTTTCAAAGATTCTGTTACCGTTATAAAAAAAAACAAATATAATAAAATCGCATGGGTAATCATGTTATATATTTTCGGTGTATTTACAATGCTTTAAATGAGGGTATGTAATAATATGGTTAAGGCTAAATAAATTACATTTTGTACAAGTTTTTAAGCTTTCAAATTAGCTTTGAGCAAAAGCTGTATTTCAAAGTTGGCATTCGCCAGGCTGGTTCTCTTATAAGAAAACACATCTCTTGCAATACTGAACAATCGTTCTGCAGCTGCACTTGAGGTTAGGGCTGTATTATATTTTATGAACATTTTTTTCACAAGT
>PNEQ01093155.1:0-12667 GCA_003012365.1 Medauroidea extradentata | reverse complement strand
TGTCCATTAATTAAAAAACACATATGGCTCCTGCACAGTAGTGAGAGAGTTCGAATTTCGAAAAATCGTAAAACCGTTTTGCGATCATTTCTGTAAACATCATCCTGAAACAATACTTACTGTATATCTCGACGGGTTCGATAGTTATCGAGGATTTATCTGAAACATATTACAGATCTTTTCACCTCCTAAGAGGGTGAATTTTGAAATGCCTTTGAACTACGTTTTAGAATACTTTATTGGTGTCTCGTAGACGTGAAAAACACAATAGCCTGCTGAGCTCAATATATATCGACGATTAATTGAAAACACATGTAATAACTTTTCACCCATTTTCACCTCCTTGGGTGCAGAATTTCGAAAATTCCTGAAATTACGTTTCAGGTATTTGAGTAAGCATCAATCTTAACAAAAATCACGTCGTTTTATAAAAAAAATCAATGTGGTCGATAAACATCGATTGTGAATCGAAAAAACATTTTACCCTTTCTTTACCTCTTTGGGTCCGAATTCGGAAAATATATTTAAATGGTATTTAGATATTTAAATAAGCATCACTCTAAAGCAAAGAGCACTTCGGTATCTCGATTGTTTCGACAGATATAGAGGAATAGTAGAAAACACATTTTAAGTATTTTCACCCCCTTAACTAAAGAATTTCGAAACGTCTTGGAGTCTTTTTATAGAGCTTTGCATACGTAACCAATTGAAGTAAAAATTACGACGATAGTCAATTGTGATTCAGTGATATAGACGATTCATAAAAACACATTATGCCCCTTTTTACTGCTTGGGGGTCGAATTTCAAAAATTCCTAAAACAAGTTTTGTATGGGTATTTACGTAAGCTACATTTTGAAGTGAATACCAACTCTCTATCCCGAAATATTAGATAGATATCGGTAGTTAATCGGAAACACATTTATGGTCTTTCCACCCCCTTAAATTTTGAATTTTGAAAAATTCATAAATTTGTTAATATGCATTTTTGTGTGTGTCCTATCAAAGTAAAAATCAGGATGATAGGCCGACGGGTTCGAGCTCTATCAACGTTTCTTCCGAAATACATTTCACCACTTTTCACCTCCTTAGAGGTCGAATTTCGAAAAATCTCTCTTAGTGCTAGCCTATGACCTGAGGGGAACCCACACGAAAAGTTCACGATTATAGGTCCAGTGATTTGGGCTGCAGTTTGATATGTCAGTCAGTCTGTCTGTCAGTGTTCTCTTTTATATATAGAGATTTTGTAAACGAATGTCAAGCGTTTCAGCTTCAGCAATTTAAGCCTATCGCAATGAGTCGAAAAATGATCGCAGGCCTTAACATTAAAGACAGTTTGTATTCACGAAATCTATGAAATTTTCACGCCAAATTTTTGGTTAAATTTGTGTCTACCATGTCGCTGTAATCGATATTAGGATAAATGTGTGCCCTGTATCTAGGAAACTATCACACGCACAGGAAGAAGTTTATACGTCTGCGAATAATAAACAATGCATGTTTGCATTTACTGGTAAAGTTCCCTGACCAGTTAAGATAGTTGCTTACCTAGGTCATTCACATTTTTGTTCTTCGGTATAGAAACACCAGCATGCACTTTAAAACAAAGCGTATTTTACTCTACTAAATACGTTTTTCATGCTGATTTACATACATAGAGTTTAAATAGGATTCTTTTTCAAAACAGTACATGCTGACCATTGGTGTATTGACTCCAGATCAGAATTTTATATAAAAAAATCTCAGTGACCAACATATTCGAAGAAACAGATGAGTACTTATACTGTAACCGTAAGTTGTCTGCGTCACTGAAAAAAAAAATATTTTGTGGCAACTACAAACTATTTGGTTGGTATTCACCTTGCTGTGACCATTAAAATATTGCGGTCACTAACAAACCACTTTGTGTCTACAACTAAATATCTTGGTATGGAACACTACCAAAACAATTTTCTTTTCAGTGTGGACTTGGTTAATACGCCAGGTAAGTAATTAATAAACAAGGAGGACAACAGTGGTCCAGTTACTGAGCCTTGCACTGAAAGAAAAGTATTGCTTAAGGTGATAATTATGTTATAACAGGGACAACAGTTAGGTCGTATGTACTATCAGGATTGTTTCTACAACAATTTTTTTCTATAGAAGTTACAATGTTCTCTGTAGAATTTGCAAAGAACATAATTTTTTGTAGAATACGTTGTTACTTATAACAGATTGTTGTAGGAACAATCCACGTACACAACAAAACTGGACTGTTGTCGGTATTTTAACAGATGTATTACAACTACAACAATACTTTTCTTTTAGTTTTTATTGCTGACAGTATTATTATGAACAAACACGAAAGTTATTTTACTAGCTTTACCAGTGAAATACAAGAAATAAATATTTCAGAGGAGGTATTGCTACACTAAATAAATAATCAGAAAAGCGAAAGCAGAATCACGTTATCCGTTATCAGGGTAGCAGGAATCGTAGAAATCAAATTCATGTAGTCTATTATGAGTAAAATATTACGATAACTTAAAACATTGAAAATGTTTGTAGGAACACTCCTAATATTACTGAAACTTTTTTACAGAATTATCACTCTATTCTGTAGAAGGAACTGCTCTACAGGTTACAGAAATATTAAAATAGAGCGCCATATGAATCAGTTCTGTTGGCATCACTATAAACGTTTAAAGACTGACAGATGACAGCAGCAACCACACTTCAATTTCTGTCCCTATTTTAACAGGAGTGTGATTTCTACAAACTGTACTTTTTCCGTGGTGGGTAGCGATGAATGAGACTGGATGGTAACGAAGTCAGTTTGACAAGGCTGCGAAGTTTAGAGTAGTCCGCATATGTTTCACACGTGTTCGCCGAATAAGAAGTCAGAAAGGAAATGAGCAGCCCGAAATTAGGAAGAGGAGGAGGGGTTTATTGAGAATCCTCGCTTCCTTCTCTTTTAACCAGCTGCCAACCAGAGTACTTTGTGGTGTTGGTAAATACAGTTGCTCCATACTATTTCATGTTGTGCATAAATTTAATGTATAACAACATTGTTTAATAATGTAGTATTTGTATCTTTAAATCTTGCTTGTTATAGTTAACCTTTCTCTCTTCAGTTCTTCATTTTTGGCTAGTTCTTCTGATTTAATTGCAAATAAATATTTTATACTGGTTGCCGCAAAATTGTATCTTTATATTCTGGGGAACAGTCCTTACGCCTAGGGGAAGAAAAATATGTTTTTTTGAAAAAAGGCCCTCCAAGAACGCACACTAGCAGTGCATCGCGCAGGGGCTGGATCATTTTACTGTGGCATTCTACATCATACAATGCCTACAGTTCAGTTATTTTCTGGTACGTAGTTGCCAATAATTAGAGCCCAGAAGAATCCGCGGGTTCACTGACCAGTAGGCTAGCCTCCAAGAATGTATGTTTTCTCAAGCAGACAGCAGCTGCTCATTAGCTGCTCGCTTCCACAGTAAAATGGGCATGTGATTAGTTACACTTTTGTTATTGGCTCAGCGACTTTCTGAAGGTGTCAAATAAGTCAAGGGCCAATTGCGAAAATGACACGAACGTGCAGTTGCTGGAATTATAGCTTGTGTCGGAAAGAAAACGCGAATATTTCAGGGCCCTACCAATAATAACTGCATCGGTATTCCACAGAAACAGTATCCAGCCAGCTCGCTATGCACTATACAACATGTACTGAGAACTGTAGTGCAGACACGGTGCATTTTCAGAACTACGTTCATGTACTATTTTTTTGTTCCTCATACGTGAGGATTATTCCTTCAAAATATTGACACGCAATTTCGCAACATTCTGTATACATGTGAAAAAGTTTATATTTATTCAAGTAGAGTAATCGTGGTGCGTATACTTGTTAAAAAGGTTATATTTATTCAAGTAGAGTAATAGTGGTGCGCATACCTGTTAAAAAGTTTATAATTTTTCAAGTAGAGTAATCGTGGTGTGTATATCTGTTAAAAAGTTTATATTTTTCAAGTAGAGTAATCGTAGTGAAATGTATGAAACAGCGTATGCCTTAATTTCGCCATGTAAATATGAGACGTAAGTAAATAAATGCATTGCAGTTGTTAGAAATTGTATACCAGTTATACTTTGATAAATCACCACTTCCTTCTCAGTTAGCCAAACCTCGTTAAGTGATGACAAAGCGATGAGGTGCAACGGTAAAATCCTGGACTCGCATTTGGGAAGATCCGATTCGACTTCCGGTCCGTCCATCCTTATTTAGGTTATCCGTGGGTGTCTGTAAACACTTTAGTTGAAAGTATATAGAGACGATTCTTTACAATTTGTCATGACCGATTCCTGCCCCGTTCTTTGATATTCAAGCAGTTGGCCGCCAATCTCTCTGTTGAATAAAATGTTAATACATACTTACGTTATCCCTTCTTTCCAGTACAGAAAGCATAGAAAATGTCATCGTGAAATTACGAAAAATTACCGGGGATAATATTTTTGAAATTTTTATAGAATAATGGTCGTTTTTCCTCAGATTCAGCGGTTTCGTGAATATATTTGTGTACATTCTGAAACAGCCCTTAAAAGGTGCATATGCTTTCAACAACTTATTAGGTTTATAAACACGACGGTGACGTAGAAAACAGTTTTGTTTGAAAGTAATTCCAACTAACTCTAAATATTTTTACGAATAGCAGTGAATTGCACGTAAATTAATTTGACGGAAAAGCACTTTCTTTAACTCGAACAATAGTATTTGAAGATGGTGAGACTATGGATCGGGGTGGTATCTTATATATGGACAACGGACACCGCTGATACCGGTAGACTACGATTTTCCTCTCCATAGCAGTAGTTTGGCAAATTTCCTGTACGAGAAATGGAAGTAGTTAACCTATACACTGTATGCGAATTTTACCATACAATAATATTTCGTTCCCATAGAAAGATGGCATTTTCCATGTATGTGCTACTTTTTCGTATACTTTAATGGGATAGGTATTATAAATTCATGGGAATTTTCTTCACCATGTGCATGTTCTCGTCATTTCTAAACGCACGTGTCACACAGGTCTAAACAATTTCTTACAGTGATGATACTTCGAACTTTTTGTGAAGTATTTCTTGTGCCATGATAAATATTTACGTTATAGGAAACAGCTCAAAAGAAATGCATCTTACTCCAGAAATATTTTCTCACAAGCCTGAATAAAATTTATTTTCTCTAAACACAAATCAGTGATGCCTGTCAGACGAAGCTACCTACAGGACAAGTTGTCAAACTAAATGAAGACATTTTCTTGTGGAATTAAGAGGGATCAGTGTCTGAAAGCTGTACATCCGTAGTGTAGTAGACGTGTAAACAAATATCATTGCTTGATAAGGGAAACTTTGTCGCTGTTAAAAAATTTCCATGAATATCAGGGTAATTATTCTGAGATGGCTGTTTCACTAACGGCAACATTATTTTGTAACACAGACATACATATTTTCGTTTCAATTAAACATACATAAATCTGCGAGAAGAATAAAAAATAATTATTGTGGCTGCTTCGTAATGAAGTCTCTCTCATAAATATGTGAGTTTCCATAAGTGGAGCTAGTTACCTTCCGTAAATTAACGGTCACTTCTGGGGAATATTTTTACCAGCACTTCTCCGTAAAACAACGAAAATTATTTTAACAGTGCCACCTAATGTTTGTGAGAGTTTTTAGCAACTGTCGTTTAGTAACCATTAGTAACATACTAAAAAATTCTACAGGCATTTGGTACCACTTGAAATACTCTTACGTACACCGTTATAAATTTTAAAGAGAAATGTATCGTTAGTAAAAAGGAAATAGTGTCTGTAAAATTAAAATACGAAAATGTATATAGTAAATATACACTACGGAATCATACGTAATATGTCTATAAGTCCGCGGACACTTGCATGGAAAAAATCGTAAATTTATGGGATAGAGAGCTGTAAGTATTACGGATATATTTTAATAACATCGCCGGTAAATAGGCAAATCTGTAGGAATGCAATTTGTAGCATTATACACATGTAAGTATGGCTCCGTTCCGTATGATGAAACTGTTTTACGGAAACTTGTGTTGAATTAGGAAATAAGTTTCCGTGAGTTACGGAGGTAGCCGGAGAAATTTTTACCGGGAATTCCGTAAAACGACGGAGAAATTTTTTACATTGTACAGGAAAAAATAAATATCGCGTTAGGAGGATGCCCGAGGACTAGGGTATCGAACCCCGAATGCAGATTTAATGAGTGGGTGCCTGTAGGAACACCGATGGATGACATGAAGTAAAGTCGTACGCTGGAGAAGCAATGGAATGAGAGTGGCGGAGGAAATGGGAGGTCCCAGAAAAAAAAAACCCGCCGGCCAGCGACGTTGTCCGACACGATTCCCACATGCGGAAATCGAGGGACCGTCCACGGATCGAACCCGGATCGTCTAGGTGGGAGGCGAGTGGTCTGACCACTTATTTTATATTTAGTTTTTTTTATTGAAATGAAAAGGTACAAAAGTACATATAGTGACATGGACATTGACTGGAACAGAGGCTCAAGAGCGCATATCCCGACTGATTTAAAGTAAGCATACATTGTGACAAATAAAATAAATCAATGCATTGTAGAGCAGACTTACAGTTGTCTGTGTCTCCGTAGAAAGAAGTTGCCGTGAGCCAAATGTCTTTGTTAACACATTATTTACAAGAGTTAATGTTTATGTGTGTATTCCCTTGGCTTGTTACATTTAAGATAAAAACTAACTGAGACTCTTTTAAAAGAAAAACAATTATTGCCCGTATTTCCCGGTCAAAGCTTTATTTTTTATCATTTTCCGCACCGGGCTCCGCAAAGTTTGTCGAGAATTTCACGTAAGAAAAAAGACGTACGTAATGTGAAGTCGATTAAGTTTTTGACTAGCCACACCATGGCTCGTTGTTTGACATGGGGAAACACCTTTACCTAAGAAATATCAGTCTTTCTGCAGACAATTCGTTCTCAGATACGCCAAGTGTTCTGGCGATGGGGCGTTGACACCATGCCCAAACGGAGCTGGAATACATACAACTGGTGACCCGGTATCGCAGTGTCAAGCTGTCCACATGGCTACATATGTCGTCGTCATACAGTAAGATATATTTACGACGAAACTTGGTAGGCGTTAAATCATTAACGAAAGATCATGCAGTACAATAATTATTTTTGATTCTTCTCGCAGATTTATGTATGTTTAATTGCCGTTAGTGAAACAGCCATCTCAGAATAATTACCCGGATATTCATGGAAATTTTTTAACAGCGACAAAGTTTCCCTTATCAAGCAATGATATTTGTTTACACGTCTACTACAGTACGGATGTACAGCTTTCAGACACTGATCCCTCTTAATTCCACAAGAAAATGTCTTCATTTAGTTTGACAACTTGTCCTGTAGGTAGCTTCGTCTGACAGGCATCACTGATTTGTGTTTAGAGAAAATAAATTTTATTCAGGCTTGTGAGAAAATATTTCTGGAGTAAGATGCATTTCTTTTGAGTTGTTTCCTATAACGTAAATATTTATCATGGCACAAGAAATACTTCACAAAAAGTTCGAAGTATCATCACTGTAAGAAATTGTTTAGACCTGTGTGACACGTGCGTTTAGAAATGACGAGAACATGCACATGGTGAAGAAAATTCCCATGAATTTATAATACCTATCCCATTAAAGTATACGAAAAAGTAGCACATACATGGAAAATGCCATCTTTCTATGGGAACGAAATATTATTGTATGGTAAAATTCGCATACAGTGTATAGGTTAACTACTTCCATTTCTCGTACAGGAAATTTGCCAAACTACTGCTATGGAGAGGAAAATCGTAGTCTACCGGTATCAGCGGTGTCCGTTGTCCATATATAAGATACCACCCCGATCCATAGTCTCACCATCTTCAAATACTATTGTTCGAGTTAAAGAAAGTGCTTTTCCGTCAAATTAATTTACGTGCAATTCACTGCTATTCGTAAAAATATTTAGAGTTAGTTGGAATTACTTTCAAACAAAACTGTTTTCTACGTCACCGTCGTGTTTATAAACCTAATAAGTTGTTGAAAGCATATGCACCTTTTAAGGGCTGTTTCAGAATGTACACAAATATATTCACGAAACCGCTGAATCTGAGGAAAAACGACCATTATTCTATAAAAATTTCAAAAATATTATCCCCGGTAATTTTTCGTAATTTCACGATGACATTTTCTATGCTTTCTGTACTGGAAAGAAGGGATAACGTAAGTATGTATTAACATTTTATTCAACAGAGAGATTGGCGGCCAACTGCTTGAATATCAAAGAACGGGGCAGGAATCGGTCATGACAAATTGTAAAGAATCGTCTCTATATACTTTCAACTAAAGTGTTTACAGACACCCACGGATAACCTAAATAAGGATGGACGGACCGGAAGTCGAATCGGATCTTCCCAAATGCGAGTCCAGGATTTTACCGTTGCACCTCATCGCTTTGTCATCACTTAACGAGGTTTGGCTAACTGAGAAGGAAGTGGTGATTTATCAAAGTATAACTGGTATACAATTTCTAACAACTGCAATGCATTTATTTACTTACGTCTCATATTTACATGGCGAAATTAAGGCATACGCTGTTTCATACATTTCACTACGATTACTCTACTTGAAAAATATAAACTTTTTAACAGATATACACACCACGATTACTCTACTTGAAAAATTATAAACTTTTTAACAGGTATGCGCACCACTATTACTCTACTTGAATAAATATAACCTTTTTAACAAGTATACGCACCACGATTACTCTACTTGAATAAATATAAACTTTTTCACATGTATACAGAATGTTGCGAAATTGCGTGTCAATATTTTGAAGGAATAATCCTCACGTATGAGGAACAAAAAAATAGTACATGAACGTAGTTCTGAAAATGCACCGTGTCTGCACTACAGTTCTCAGTACATGTTGTATAGTGCATAGCGAGCTGGCTGGATACTGTTTCTGTGGAATACCGATGCAGTTATTATTGGTAGGGCCCTGAAATATTCGCGTTTTCTTTCCGACACAAGCTATAATTCCAGCAACTGCACGTTCGTGTCATTTTCGCAATTGGCCCTTGACTTATTTGACACCTTCAGAAAGTCGCTGAGCCAATAACAAAAGTGTAACTAATCACATGCCCATTTTACTGTGGAAGCGAGCAGCTAATGAGCAGCTGCTGTCTGCTTGAGAAAACATACATTCTTGGAGGCTAGCCTACTGGTCAGTGAACCCGCGGATTCTTCTGGGCTCTAATTATTGGCAACTACGTACCAGAAAATAACTGAACTGTAGGCATTGTATGATGTAGAATGCCACAGTAAAATGATCCAGCCCCTGCGCGATGCACTGCTAGTGTGCGTTCTTGGAGGGCCTTTTTTCAAAAAAACATATTTTTCTTCCCCTAGGCGTAAGGACTGTTCCCCAGAATATAAAGATACAATTTTGCGGCAACCAGTATAAAATATTTATTTGCAATTAAATCAGAAGAACTAGCCAAAAATGAAGAACTGAAGAGAGAAAGGTTAACTATAACAAGCAAGATTTAAAGATACAAATACTACATTATTAAACAATGTTGTTATACATTAAATTTATGCACAACATGAAATAGTATGGAGCAACTGTATTTGCCAACACCACAAAGTACTCTGGTTGGCAGCTGGTTAAAAGAGAAGGAAGCGAGGATTCTCAATAAACCCCTCCTCCTCTTCCTAATTTCGGGCTGCTCATTTCCTTTCTGACTTCTTATTCGGCGAACACGTGTGAAACATATGCGGACTACTCTAAACTTCGCAGCCTTGTCAAACTGACTTCGTTACCATCCAGTCTCATTCATCGCTACCCACCACGGAAAAAGTACAGTTTGTAGAAATCACACTCCTGTTAAAATAGGGACAGAAATTGAAGTGTGGTTGCTGCTGTCATCTGTCAGTCTTTAAACGTTTATAGTGATGCCAACAGAACTGATTCATATGGCGCTCTATTTTAATATTTCTGTAACCTGTAGAGCAGTTCCTTCTACAGAATAGAGTGATAATTCTGTAAAAAAGTTTCAGTAATATTAGGAGTGTTCCTACAAACATTTTCAATGTTTTAAGTTATCGTAATATTTTACTCATAATAGACTACATGAATTTGATTTCTACGATTCCTGCTACCCTGATAACGGATAACGTGATTCTGCTTTCGCTTTTCTGATTATTTATTTAGTGTAGCAATACCTCCTCTGAAATATTTATTTCTTGTATTTCACTGGTAAAGCTAGTAAAATAACTTTCGTGTTTGTTCATAATAATACTGTCAGCAATAAAAACTAAAAGAAAAGTATTGTTGTAGTTGTAATACATCTGTTAAAATACCGACAACAGTCCAGTTTTGTTGTGTACGTGGATTGTTCCTATAACAATCTGTTATAAGTAACAACGTATTCTACAAAAAATTATGTTCTTTGCAAATTCTACAGAGAACATTGTAACTTCTATAGAAAAAAATTGTTGTAGAAACAATCCTGATAGTACATACGACCTAACTGTTGTCCCTGTTATAACATAATTATCACCTTAAGCAATACTTTTCTTTCAGTGCAAGGCTCAGTAACTGGACCACTGTTGTCCTCCTTGTTTATTAATTACTTACCTGGCGTATTAACCAAGTCCACACTGAAAGGAAAATTGTTTTGGTAGTGTTCCATACCAAGATATTTAGTTGTAGACACAAAGTGGTTTGTTAGTGACCGCAATATTTTAATGGTCACAGCAAGGTGAATACCAACCAAATAGTTTGTAGTTGCCACAAAATATTTTTTTTTCAGTGACGCAGACAACTTACAGTTACAGTATAAGTACTTATCTGTTTCTTCGAATATGTTGGTCACTGCGATTTTATTCTGATCTGGAGTCAATACACCAATGGTCAGCATGTAATGTTTTGAAAAAGAATCCTATTTAAACTCTATGTATGTAAATCAGCATGAAAAACGTATTTAGTAGAGTAAAATACGCTTTGTTTTAAAGTGCATGCTGGTGTTTCTATACCGAAGAACAAAAATGTGAATTACCTAGGTAAGCAACTATCTTAACTGGTCAGGGAACTTTACCAGTAAATGCAAACATGCATTGTTTATTATTCGCAGACGTATAAACTTCTTCCTGTGCGTGTGATAGTTTCCTAGATACAGGGCACACATTTATCCTAATATCGATTACAGCGACAAGGTAGACACAAATTTAACCAAAAATTTGGCGTGAAAAATTCAGAGATTACGTGAATACAAACTGTCTTTAATGTTAAGGCCTGCGATCATTTTTCGACTCATTGCGATAGGCTTAAATTGCTGAAGCTGAAACGCTTGACATTCGTTTACAAAATCTCTATATATAAAAGAGAACACTGACAGACAGACTGACTGACATATCAAACTGCAGCCCAAATCACTGGACCTATAATCGTGAACTTTTCGTGTGGGTTCCCCTCAGGTCATAGGCTAGCACTAAGAGAGATTTTTCGAAATTCGACCTCTAAGGAGGTGGAAAGTGGTGAAATGTATTTCGGAAGAAACGTTGATAGAGCTCGAACCCGTCGGCCTATCATCCTGATTTTTACTTTGATAGGACACACACAAAAATGCATATTAACCAATTTATGAATTTTTCAAAATTCAAAATTTAAGGGGGTGGAAAGACCATAAATGTGTTTCCGATTAACTACCGATATCTATCTAATATTTCGGGATAGAGAGTTGGTATTCACTTCAAAATGTAGCTTACGTAAATACCCATACAAAACTTGTTTTAGGAATTTTTGAAATTCGACCCCCAAGCAGTAAAAAGGGGCATAATGTGTTTTTATGAATCGTCTATATCACTGAATCACAATTGACTATCGTCGTAATTTTTACTTCAATTGGTTACGTATGCAAAGCTCTATAACAAGACTCCAAGACGTTTCGAAATTCTTTAGTTAAGGGGGTGAAAATACTTAAAATGTGTTTTCTACTATTCCTCTATATCTGTCGAAACAATCGAGATACCGAAGTGCTCTTTGCTTTAGAGTGATGCTTATTTAAATATCTAAATACCATTTAAATATATTTTCCGAATTCGGACCCAAAGAGGTAAAGAAAGGGTAAAATGTTTTTTCGATTCACAATCGATGTTTATCGACCACATTGATTTTTTTTATAAAACGACGTGATTTTTGTTAAGATTGATGCTTACTCAAATACCTGAAACGTAATTTCAGGAATTTTCGAAATTCTGCACCCAAGGAGGTGAAAATGGGTGAAAAGTTATTACATGTGTTTTCAATTAATCGTCGATATATATTGAGCTCAGCAGGCTATTGTGTTTTTCACGTCTACGAGACACCAATAAAGTATTCTAAAACGTAGTTCAAAGGCATTTCAAAATTCACCCTCTTAGGAGGTGAAAAGATCTGTAATATGTTTCAGATAAATCCTCGATAACTATCGAACCCGTCGAGATATACAGTAAGTATTGTTTCAGGATGATGTTTACAGAAATGATCGCAAAACGGTTTTACGATTTTTCGAAATTCGAACTCTCTCACTACTGTGCAGGAGCCATATGTGTTTTTTAATTAATGGACA